>SJYC01011934.1:0-36905 GCA_006408675.1 Madoqua kirkii | reverse complement strand
ATATATCAAAAGTGTACAGAGAGTTGAATACAAGATTCAAACTAATTGCACACAGTTTAAGCTTTGTGGTTAAGAAAAATCATTTGTTCTAAAAACACAATAAAAAATTCAAAGAAAGTATATTCTGAATTTCAAAAATATTTAAACCAAGGACAGAAACTAATTTTAATAGAAATTTTTCACAAAGGACAAACTACTACTAGGCTCATAGTGAACAACAAAACCAAGAGTGTTATAATGACACCCTGTTTAGACGTCATTGACAGCTCAGACTGCATGAAAGCAAGACTGATAATTCTATCGATACTCTATTTATTGACCTGGCAAAGTTGTTAAATATAATACACAGGTACGTATTTAGCACCAAATTCAACTTTAAAGGTTAGGATTACCCAGGATATCCCATGAGAGCACTGAGTCCACTCAGCCCTCACTTCCTCACCAGTGTAATGCAATTTTAATCAATTAGGTTTCCACTTTTAGACTAACTGTAATCTGCAAATTACTTCTAGGTCTCTAAGCCTTTAAAAGTCCTTGAGATAGTTACCTAGAAGGTTAAACAAGAAGTGCATTATCATTCTGAGACATATGTTGGAAAGTAAAGAGTGAAAAAATACATTTATTGGTCACTCTCCATGTAACAAATTCACCTAGTCTCCCCTCCTATTTTATTTAAAGCCTGCTATGAACGAAACTTTTGTTGGGCCACTACTGATGGATTTTGTAAGACTTCAGGGAAAAGATAAGACTTGGGGTTAGCCATTGAAGATGGCTATTAAAATATGGAAATTAAAACATTTTAAATAGGAGCAGAAGGTATTAAGTGACTAAAAGCATGGTGATAGTCTAGACTCCATATGGCATGTTTCAGCAAATCAATTTTGGGGGAATCAATGATCGATAAAGATGGAGTACATTAGACTGGGCAAGCAGGTAGTAAATGTAGTACAGGCAATGTAAGACAGTTGAAGGATGGTGAAGCAGGGAATGACCTGCATGGAATACTGTCATGGACTGAAGCATAAAGTCCTGTCAATGGGCTCTTAATAAACTGTGAATGAGGTGTAACGATCTTAGACCAAGCAGGGGCAAAGTAGAAAGAAAAGGACAGACACAAAAGATTTAAGAAAGGAAGAAACAACCATACTTGTGATGTACTAGTATGAGAGGGAAGGAAATAAGAAAAGTTGGCAATAACTTGAGGAGGCTTTGGCTGTTTTAGAGAGAGGATGGCACTATGGCATGGGATAAGTCAGGAAATACACACACACACACATACACAGTTGAGAGCTATGATACAACTTGGCAGCTTGGGAAGGGTACTGTTGCAAAACATGCCTATCAGACAAAGGAGCTGACATACCATAGGTGGTGGGAGATTTCTCACAATGAACAGCAGCCTCAGATGGTGTATCAAAATGGCAATCTTTCCAAAAGAAGAAAAAAAACTAAAACCTGTATTAGCATCCACATATCATGTTTTATGAATTGAATTAGCTCTGTAAGATTTCATTATTGTCATTGATGAATAGTTATATCATTTATTATCACACTAAATAAAAGGAAGCTTGAAATTTCATCCTTCAATACTGCAACACTAAATTCCTTCCCCAAACTTCTAGGAGGTATCAGATAATCAACAAACACAGTACTTACTAGGCAGGTATAAGGCATTCCAAGTGACTCAGGTGGCTACAATAAAAACACAAGCAAGTGAAAAGTCATACGTCTCCTATACTGATATATTTCAATAAGGTTTTATAATTTAATAAAGATTTTTATGTTATTAATTATTTATCTGATGTATTTGGATTTTGCAATGATACAAGGTATAGCAATAAAAAGTAAATTCTTCATGAAACTCTTATTTGCAGTTAGCTGCATTGCATACATACATTAATTGGATAAGATGCTCTAAGGCCTTGAATAATATTCTACCTAGCAACCTTTGAGCAGTGCTTATATAAAAATTGCTGAATGTCACAAAACAGGGGCATCTGTCTACCTTAAAAACTTATCACTGGGAAAAAATACCAGTAAGGTTCAACTTCAAACAATCTTTGAGAGAGCTGTGAAGCAGCAAGTGCAGGTCACCTAAACATGTAGAACAGCCTGAGTTTTAGTGAGCCCTACCGAACAAACTGTTGACTCTTCCAATAGTCAACAGTAATCCTGGCCAACAGCCTTGCACCTAAAACACATCACCTCAAGACTTCAAATCACAGGTTCAAATTAAAATTCTAGGAGTAACTGTTTCCAAGTCATTTCATATGCAACCAGTTTTCATCCCCCAATTAAGAGAGGAAATAAAGGAGAACTGCTTTTACTTTAATACCATTGAGTGAAACCCTGACCTCAAAAAGAAACCCTTTTATTGAACTAGCTCAATCAAGACAGATAAACCGATAGATAAACCTGGCATACTTACAATATGGAGATCCAGTCTCTGTCATTTTGCTTTCTCATCCTTAATTTCTCCCCACAGGGCTTCTTTTTCAATCTCCATTATAAATAAACCCTTGGCACGCAAAATCACACTGGGTTTACTAGTTACGATATTATGCCTCATTATGAGAATATTATAATTATTATCCTAACATTCACTCTCCCAGAAGAAGAGAGACGCCTGCTCAACAGCAAATTCTCCTCTTGAGACTGTTGGGTAATCCATCGCTTTTCTTTTGAAACCTCTATGCCAGGTTATTAAATGTGACTCCTGATGTTTGTTATGCAATTAGTTCTTCCTCTTCCTGGTACAGTGTCTACAGTTCCTGAACTGTCTTTAATGCTCCCAATCTATTCACATAGACAAACTCTATAGATACGTCTATGCTAAACAGAGAGCAAGCAACTCACCTATCTCTTCATAAATCAATGGTGTAGAGAAGCAGCTAGCAATGGGCTGTTAAAATAATTCACAAAGCCTTCTCGTTGGGAGATTCTGTCACTTACCCCTAGTCATAGCTATTATTCACAACAACATCAACTTTCACTATCTTGAAGTAACAATCAAATAAAGCAATGATTGTGTGGGTTTTGTACCCATGTTACTCAACATAGATAATGTTTTTAAGCAACTGAGGGAGGTATGAAAAGGAAGAAAGCAAGTGGGTCATTTCATATTCCTCAAACTTTTCAGTCTGTTTTCTTTTACTTATATGTCACTCCTTACATAGGCAAAATTCAGAAATACAAAACTATTCCCGAACACTAAATAAACCTCATATCCCACCATTCCTTCTCACATATCTTTTGGTTTAGCAAACCAAACCTCTTTTCACAAAGCCAAGTTTGCTTTCGGAAGCAAAACTGCCATTTCTCTCTCATGTCATCAGTAGGAATTAATACAAAACTACAAAGGCTGATTTTTATCACCATGAGATAGGTTTTATTTTTCCTCCAGAAAAAAAATTACTTGAATATCTACTTTATCTGCAACAATACAGAGAAATTGTAGCACAGACTGTACAAAAACACCTCCAGAATGATGATAAATAAAATGCTGTAGTTTCACAGAGTGGTCAGGCTGTGCCCCAGGATGGAACGTAACAAGTGCAGGCAGGGTTGAAAGGCAGAGAAGTGCCATCTGGGGAAGAGACAAATGTACGAGGTCCCAGAGTCGAACAGCAGCACACCAGGCCTCAGTGGGTCAGTGTTTATTTGCAGAGAAAGAACACACAACATTTGGCCGCTAGCAACGGAATGGTCGCCCCAGGGCACCAGCTCCACGGTGTAGCAGAGTGTGGCCAGTGAAGCTGCACGAGCCTTGCTTCCTGCCCCAGTGAAAGAACTCCAACCTTGACCCTTTGGGGCCTGAAAAACAGAAAGCTGGAGGTGTGACCAATGGCTACTGCTTAGCTAAACAATTCCAAGAAAAGTTTGCCTGTGCTGGACACAGATGGACCAGGAAAGTAAACACAGGGTGAGTTCTGAGCTTTTTGCCTGAAATGCAATTTGTGAGCTTGACAGCATGTCACTCACTGAGTACAAGGTTTATAGAACTGGAGGGACACAGAAGACACGTCCAGTTGCACTGGGACCCTTCCCACACTGATATAAAGCTTTCTTTCAAAAGACTGAAAATGTGAATTATAATCAGTGATGTTATTTATATACAGAAGCAATGCAAATTTTACAAATTCCATTGCTTATATAATCATGGTTGATCTCAACAACTTACCGAGTAGGCAGGCTGTGTGCCATAATCCTCATTTTCAAACGAAAAATGAAAAAAAAATGAAAAACTAACAATCAAAGAGATATAGAACTCTACCAAAAAGTCCACTTAACAATGAATGGTGGATTACTTGAAGTTATGATTCTGGTCAGTTTATCTGCATTTAAAATCTTTTTTCAATTACCACGTTTTCCTTAAGGTTTAAAAGACTGGAAACAATACTGCTTTGCTATCTCTGTGAAAATGCTGAGTAGTCATTATTGGCAATTACAAATGTGAAGTTGTAAGTTTAAGGTTTAACCTAAAGTCCATTACACTGATATCAGATCTTCTATTGAAAAGAACTTTTAAAAATGGAGTTCTACTTTTGTATTCCACATATAGCTTAATTGCAATTTAAGTTCTTCAATATTATTTGTACATGAATTGAGATGAATGAACCTAGAGACTGTTACACAGAGTGAAGTAAGTCAAAAAGAGAAAAATATCATATATTAACACACATATGGGATTCCCTGGTAGGCTTGGCTGGTAAAGAATTCACATGCAATGCAGGAGATCCCAGGTGGATTCCTGGGTCGAGAAGGTCCCCTGGAGGAGGAGCACGGCAACCCACTCCAGTATTCTTGCCTGGAAAATTCCATGGACAGAGGGGCCTGGCAGGCTAAAGGCCACAGGATTGCAAGAGTTGGACATGACTGAACTGATGAAGCACAGCAACACATATATATGGAATTTAGAAAAATGGTACTGATGAACCTACTTCAGGGCAGGAGTAGAGACGCAGACATAGAGAACAGACTATTGGACACAGCGGGGGAAGGAGAGGGTGGGATGAAACATATATGACATACATAAAACATATGTTATATAACATATATATTACCATATGTAAAACAGATAGCTAGTAGAAAGTTGCTGTAAAACACAGGGAGCTCAGTCTGGTACTCTGTGACGACTTAGAAGGGAAGGATGGCGTGGGGGGGTGGGAGGGGGTTCAAGAGAGAGTGGGCATATGTACACTTATGGCTGATCCACATTTTTGTATGGCAAAAACCAACACAGCATTAAAGCCATTATTCTCCAATTAAAAATAAATTTAAAAAGACTGTAACAGATGTAATTAATGCTCCATTGAAAATGCACACAAGAAGTTATAGTCTGTGTCTTCAAGGAATACTAGACCCTGATACCATGAAAGACTGAAAGCAATAGGAGAAGGGGGTGGCAGAGGTGGGATAGCTACACAGCATGGCCAGCTCAAAACACATTGATGTCAGCAAGTTTCAGGGAAGAGTGGCAGAGAAGGCAATGGCGCCCCACTCCAGTGCTCTTGCCTGGGAAATCCCATGGACGGAGGAGCCTGGTGGGCTGCAGTCCACGGGGTCGCAGAAAGTCAGACACGACTGAGTGACTTCACTTTCACGCACTGGAGAAGGAAAGGGCACCCCACTCCAGTGTTCTTGCCTGGAGAATCCCAGGGACCGGGGAGCCTGGTGGGCTGCCATCTATGGGGTCGCACAGAGTCGGACACAACTGAAGTGACTTAGCAGCAGCAGCAGCCAGTGTTCTTGCCTGGAGAATCCCAGGGATGGGGGAGCCTGGCAGGCTGCCATCTATGGGGTTGCACAGAGTCGGATACAACTGAAGTGACTTAGCAGCAGCAGCAGGGAATAGTGGAGGACAGAGGAGCCTGACATGCTGCAGTCCACAGTGTCACTAAGAGTCAGACACAACTTAGTTACTGAACAACAAGTATAAATAATTATCTATCTCATCACTTAACAATTAGTACTACATCTCAATACCTATATCCTGACCTGAAAATTTTGAATTATGACCAGTTCAGCAAATATGTATGGTTGGCTTACTAGGTATAAAATCTCTGCTCACTACTGCAGGGACACAAAGATTAATTGAGCACGGATAGTACTTTCATGAGACTTTTAAAATAACAGGAAAGATAAGATATAAGGAATATGATTATATTACAGTACAGAAAGATAGATAATATAAAACCTCTACAGAAAATAATAATAGGGGTTAGAGAAACAGCACATACTTTTATTAAGTGAATCTGGGAAATGTTTCTGGAATAGAAAAACTTTGATAGAAGTCTTTTAGAACAAATGAAATGAGAACATATTGAGTTTGGTGAAAAGGCTGTACATTTTGAGTGAATAAAAAATCATTTATAATTCCAGAAAGTGAAATTCAGTGTATGTAATAAGAAGTGGATTAGTAGAAGGTAGGTTTAAAGATGAAGGGACCAGTTTATAGCAGGCTTCAAATGACTAACCAAGAAGTTTGGATTTAGGTCATTTTATGTGATTAAGCATACCAAGTTCTATCAATTTCCTCAATTCTCTGGCAGATCTTAAGCCCTAAAGACCTTCATCAAATAAAATTTGCTTTTTTGAGTTCTATTCATGAAGATATTCTATGGAATTAAAGGTAGTAGTGTCTATCAGGAAGAGAAAGAGATGAATTTATTTCCAAAACACTGCAGTCTCATGTTTCATACAACATAGAATACTTTTAAATTTATTAAAAAGGCATCAGAAAAAAAACTGTTTATGCTTATGAATGCATGCCAATATGACTTAAAACTTTCATTAAATTTACTAAAATTTTTGCCTTAAATATCTATCACTGTTTCTAATAATGAGTCAAACTTTTCTAAATATATATTACATACCAGTTGCTATGTAAAATTTAGATTTCACACACTATCTTGGATCATCACACCAGTTTTGTAATTTGGGGATTACTATGCTTTTTCCAGTGGTCATGTATGGATGTCAGAGTTGGACTATGAAGAAAGTTGAGCGTCAAAGAATTGATACTTTTGAACTGTGGTGTTGAAGAAGACTCTTGAGAGTCCCTTGGACTGGAAGTAGGTCCAACCAGTCCATCCTAAAGGAAATCAGTCCTGAATATTCATTGGAAGGACTGATGCTAAAGCTGAAACTCCAGTACTTTGGCCACCACATGCGAAGAGCTGACTCATTGGAAAAGACTTCAATGCTGGGAGGGATTGGGGACAGGAGGAAAAGGGGACAACAGAGAATGAGATGGCTGGATGGCATCACCAACTTGATGGATGTGAGTTTGAGTGAACTCCGCGAGTTGGTAATGGACAGGGAGGCCTAGCGTGCTGCGATTCATGGGGTGGCAAAGAGTCGGACATGACTGAGCAATTGAACTGAACTGAATACTATTTTATAGAAGATAAAACTAAGGTTCAGAAATGCCCAAGATCACACAGTAAAGTAAGTTTTGGAGATGGGATGATTACCCAGGTCAGCCAAGCTTCAAAACTCGTGTCACTTCTTTTTGCTATCTGAAACACCAAACCAATATCTTTAAAAGTAAACCTAATCTCTGAAGATATTAATACATGTGGTTTTCCATATACTAATACAACTTTTCCAGGATAAAAGAATAAATGTGTTATTTTATATTTTCTTCTTTTACCTAGTCACAGGAAAAAGAAAAGGTTATCTTAAAAAAAAAACAAAACAGCAAATCCATGGATTCTAAAGCAAAGATAAGACAGATTCTGTAAGAATAGACAGATTCTGTAAGAAACCATTCTATCCACACTTTTATATAAACTCCACTGGCACTGATACTGATGTTAAAAAATCTCAAGCCAGTTTCCAGTATAATCAGTTCTTGTGAATCTCAACTCACATGGAGCTTGAACAGTGCTACAGTAAACAGAAATTAAATTTTCCTATATTAAAAACAAAACAAAACTCTGCTGATGCAGAACTTCAAATACAATTCCTAGGACCCAGTTGGGAAGATGATCTGATAATCAGAGAGAGAACACTGGTGAGAAGGCCCCCATGGCAAAGGGCATTTCGTGCAGAACTTAATTTGTTTCAGGGATTCCTAATGGTCATTGGAAAAGTCCCTGATGCTGGGAAAGATTGAGGGCAGAAGGAGAAGAGGACATCAGAGGATGAGATGGCTGGACAGCATCACCGATGTAACAAACATGAACTTGGGCAAACTCCGGGAGATGATGAGGGACAGGGAGGCCTGGCGTGCTGCAGTCCATGGGGTCACAAAGAGTCGGACACGACTGGGTGATTGAACAACAAGGGTCATTAGGTAAGAGAGGTTTTATGTCATTTTACCCAATCAGGCTCACCTTCTTCATCTCTAAGCTCTTAATCTATTAGTGACAGTATTTGGAAGCCTTTGGAAGCTACTTATGAGGGTGGACCCCTCATGAATGGAATTAGCGCTCTTATAGGAAGAGAGCCCCCTCATCCTCCGACCACATGAGGACACAGCAACAGTCCGGCAGTCTAGGAACCAGGAAACAGGCTCTCAGCAGACACTGAACCTGCCAGCTCCTTGATTTAGGACCTCTCAGCTTCCAGAACCATAAGAAATACTTTTCTATTGTACTTAAGCCACTCAGTCCGTGGAATTTTGGTTTATAGCAGCCCAAAAGAACTAAGACCTAGGACAAATCACAGTCAGGGCGGCCACATTATTTAAATGACAATTGGAGGGTCTCAAAGGACTCTGAGTTAACAATGTACTCCTGGCTGGGATTTAAATATGAAGACATCACCCAACTAGCATTTTTACTGCAAAAAATGCATAATTAATGATACTTGTGTCTACAGTGTATTTTTTTTACAATAGAAGAAAGTGACTTAGAATTTTATTTTAGATAACTGAGAAGGTTCATTTTAAATCATCTCAGTGTTTCAGCAAAGGTCTTTTGCTTAAATCCTAAAATATGATGGGAATTTGTTTCTTTAAATTACGTTATTTCACTCCTTATAAAAATTGACAAATATCTTACTAGTTAAAATGATGTAGATATTTCACTGAAGTTAAGCTTCAGATTATAGTTTAATCTTTTGAAGATCTTCTAAGTAAAACACTGAGGTTTTTATTCTTTTTCCACTCACATTTATCACATAATTTTCTAAAGAATTCTATAAAGTTCGTTAACAAATCTTTACCATGTGTTCTTTATAATCAATTTTTATACAATATTTCTATGTCCTCTACTGAGGTTTCACTACAAAGATTATAGTTAATTCAGCTCAAAAGGAAATAATAACTTCGCCTAATGCAGTTGAAGAGTCAAGTATTTAATGTGACCCAAAAATCTTCTTTTATCTAACACATGAGGTTTTTATTCTTTTTCCACTCACATTTATCACATAATTTTCTAAAGAATTCTATAAAGTTCGTTAACAAATCTTTACCATGTGTTCTTTATAATCAATTTTTATACAATATTTCTATGTCCTCTACTGAGGTTTCACTACAAAGATTATAGTTAATTCAGCTCAAAAGGAAATAATAACTTCGCCTAATGCAGTTGAAGAGTCAAGTATTTAATGTGACCCAAAAATCTTCTTTTATCTAACACTGGCGTCTATTTCTTTTTAAATTCGGTATAGTATTCAAAAGGATCAAAATATTTCTTTTTTCTGTTTAGCTCATTGCTCTGCACCAAGATAGATTAATATCCCTAAGGAGAGTCTGTCAATTGTTATTCATGTACCCAAAGCCCCAAATTTATTTCAGAGTGTTTGATTAGTATGAGGAGAGAGAAAAAAGATGCTGATTATAAGCACACGAGGAAAATTAAATATCAGCACAAGAAGATGTCAAATGGATTTAAATAACACGAAATAGTTTCTCAATTATGCTGCTTTTCTTGTCCGTTCTCTTCACTTTTGGAAACGAGGTGAGTTTGTTTGGGGACTGAGTGGACTAAGTTCTTTTTTCCAGCTTTACTCAGAAATAACTGACACATAACTCTATGTAAGTTTAAGGTATACAACACGCTGATTTTATACTGTAAAATGATTACCAGACAAGGTTCTTTTGGATGATACAAGAGTAAATTGTGACTCAATAGCTTTTCTTATTTTTCCATCTTTTTATTTTTACATTCTTGCTTTATTACAATTATATTCACAGATCACATCCTCTGTCATATTGTTATTTATTCATCATATTCATTAATTACAATTTTTATGTATAATGCTTATAATGATTTTTTTAAAAGAAGAAAGAGATGGAAATACACTGTAAACTGACCACCCCAAAGCCATCCAATACTTTCTTCTCCCTCATCTTTTTCTACTACAGAGGCAGGATTTAGAAATGTGTTCCAGTTTTGGCTAATTTTACCCAGTAGAAATCTAGGTATATAAGACTTGGAGAAGCACTTTTGAAAGCATATCCTATTTTATCCTCTGCTTTTTAGCTTCTTCCATCCCTCTCCCCTTCTAATACAGTCTGAAGAACTGAAACCTGAAAACAGAGAAGTCATCTTACAATCATACTGAGAAGGCCAGAAGGTGGACCACATACTCATAATTCATGCCTCCTTTTCTCCTTCTTTCATTATTAATAAAGTGCACTGAATGGAAACTTGGGGTTTTGAGTAGATGACTGGAGTGTTAATTGACAAGTTTCCTTTTGTGTGATACCATATAGCAAGTCAGCTTTCCCTCCTTCTTCCAAAGAAGATACTGATTTTTCTTTTTCACTCAACCTGCTCCACACCTAGGGAGGGTGTTATGATTCAAACACTATCAGCGAAATGGTGAAACAAAAATATGAAGCTACTTCTTACCACTATAGAATCTTCTAATTTATAATATTCACAGACACTTGACCCAGTGAACAGGATAAGTAATTTCTTTCAAGAAGGAAAAATGAATTAATTCTAAATGCCCCTTTGAGGTGACAGGTGTGTGGATCACCTTAGGAGCTCATTTTGCTGTGGTTATTCTTTCTCCTTTGAGCAAATTCTTAGGAGCCCAGAAGCATAATTAAAGATAATTTCAAGATAATGAAAAAGAAAGCAGTGAAAACATGTGTCAAACACTGTAACATCAGCCACCAAAAACAGTGTCACCTCGACCAGTTAAACCCTTTATATTCAGCACACATATCAGGCTATGTACTAGAACTGGAACTGTAGTTAAAAGAGCAGGAAACTCAAAAAATGGATTAAAGGGGAGGAAAAAAAATTTTTTTAAGAACTAAATAGCCAGAGAAGCAATATAGACTCATTTCCAGTATTTTACAATTTTTTTTTCAAATTGAAAAACTCCATCTCTGTTAAGAAATATTGATCCCAAGACCTTTTGTCTTTTCTTAGACATTTTCAAAATGTCTCTTTTTTATTGTTAATATTTATTTCATGTTACATGTTTTATTCTCCTTGGAGACTTATACCTAAAGCCTTACAATTCTCTACTGCTTACAGCCATATCTTTCAGATATTTTCAATGATTTTCTGACTTTGATTATTTTAGTTATTTCTGCTAAGGCTCAATATAATTTTTATGCAGCTGACTGTATATCACTGAGTTCAAGAAAAACTGGACTAAGAGGTGATGATCTAACTAGGCAAGTGGTATTCATCAATTGAGTAAAAAAAAAAAAAACAAAAAACTCCAAATACTAGAAATTTAGTAAGGTAAGGAAAATTCTAATAATTCACAACTCCTCTCTGAAAGGATATTCCATGTGATTAGAATGAATATTTTGATAAGCTCCTTGGATAAGTGGTGATATTATAAAGGTCGCATTTAAATAACAACAGGGTTGACTGACAACCTTCTAAAAATAGTGAGTTTGATGAAGGACATTTCCAGGGTTGAGTGAAGAATACATATTCAGAACCAGAGCTCAACTGTTCACTACAAGAGAGAAAGGGGTGAGCAGCGATCCTCTTGTTTGCCTTTTCTTGAATATCAGCCTCTCTTCTAAATAAATGGTAAACAAACACTTGAAGTGAACCAGACTTTAAATCATAACTCTGATCAGAACTTCCTCACATCTCAGTGAAGCATTCAACCAAAACCAAACCAAAACTCCAAAACCCCAAAACAAACAAACAAAAACTACAGCAAAAAACAAAACAAAACAAAACACTATTCCTTTGCCTCAGTTAAGTTGTTTTGGGGGTCTTTGTCTCTATGTTTCAGAACTGTTGTTTCTGTTTATCCCTTTTATCTCTTTTATTCAGCTTGGACATCATCTAATGTCCTGTCTTAAGTTCTGTGATCCTATCTTCTGTTATTTGTTGTTAAATACATCAGTTCTTAGATTCCCTGGTGGCTCAGAGGTTAAAGCATCTGCCTGGAATGTGGGAGACCTGGGTTTGATCCCTGGGTTGGGAAGATCCTCTGGAGAAGGAAATGGCACCCCACTCCAGTACTCTTGCCTGGAGAATCCTATGGAGGGAGGAGCCTAGTGGGCTGCAGTCCATGGGGTTGCAGAGTCGGACACAACTGAGTGACTTCACTTTCATTTTCACATCAGTTCTTACTGTCAGTTTTCAATTGCTGAGTTTCCGTTTGATTTTACTAAGAGATTCCTGTTTTGCTGTAGTTCTCCATATTTTTCTTATTTTCCTCTACTATCATAACATATTAAACATAGCTATTTTCAAGTGAATACCTGCCAACACAAGCAATTGACTTGTTATTGTGTTTCTTTTCATGATCAATTTCACAGTTCTATCTTTTCTTTCCAAGCACATAGTAATTTTTGTTTGAATACAAGATACTGCACATTTTCAAGAAAACAGTAGAGGGTCCAGATGATGATATCTTCAATTAGAGGAGATTTATTTTCTTTCTTCTGCTAGTCAGTGGGGTGGGGTAGAGTGATGCTATTGACCTTAAACACAGGCATGCAGGGGAGGGCGGCTACTTTGCTAAGACTCAGG
The DNA here is from genome assembly GCA_006408675.1 of Madoqua kirkii. NCBI lineage: Eukaryota > Metazoa > Chordata > Mammalia > Artiodactyla > Bovidae > Madoqua > Madoqua kirkii. The sequence goes on along the minus strand of SJYC01011934.1, from coordinate 23,991 downwards.
CTCCACTTCAGTTTCCTTTCTTCTTACAAGATAGTCCTTCATGATTCTCCTTGGAATTTCTTATGAATCTTTGTCTCCTCAACACTAAAAGACAGCAAAAAATTCACCTTTTTAAAAAAAAAGATCTTTTATGATCTAGTTTTTTGGCTCCTGACCGTGCAGCTTCATATTTTGACAAATGTCCTGAGGTGGAGACTGCATGATGCTGTTTTCTATGCTACTTTAAGTCACTTCAGTCGTGTCTGACTCTTTGCGACCCTACGGACTGTAGCCCACCAGACTCCGCAGTCCATGGGATTCTCCAGGCAATACTGTTGTGGATTGCCATTCCCGTCTCCAGGGGATCTTCCTGACCCTGGGATCGAATCCACGTCTCTTATGTCTTCTGAACTGGTAGGGAGGTTATCACTAGAACTACCTGGGAAATCCCTTGATGTTAACTCCAGTACTTTGGCCACCTCATGTGAAGAGTTGACTCATTGGAAAAGACTCTGATGCTGGGAGGGATTGGGGGCAGGAGGAGAAGGGGACGGCAGAGGATGAGATGGCTGGATGGCATCACTGACTCAATGGACGTGAATCTGAGTGAACTCCGGGAGTTGGTGATGGACAGGGAGGCCTGGCATGCTGTGATTCATGGGGTTGCAAAGGGTCGGACATGACTGAGCGACTGAACTGAAGTCCTTGATTTTGTAACATCAGCCCTGCTCCACGGTCACTATTTTTGTTTGCTTTCTGTCCCACTTAAGTGGTTTTCCCTTTAGGGTAAAATCTAGATTATTATGAACCTCTATGCAGGATTTTTAAAAGACTCTAGGCATTACGTGGTTGAAGAGGTCATCAAAGCCCATCTGGCACTCCTTCAAGTCCTTCCAGCTTTCACCTGTTCTCACATACCTCTCCTTGCCTCCACCTACAGCAGGCCTTTATTTCCCAAACCTGGATGCAAAGAACGCAGGTTGCTTTTATAAAAGTTCTGCTCAAATCTTATGTGGCTTCAGAACTCACTAAATGTCACAGTTGGAAACTACATGTGTTTGAGATGCCTCACATTCCATTTCTGTTACTCTAGCTCAATGAGGATGTAAAAAGTTCTGCTAGATTCTTTGCTTCTAGCAGAGATCTTCTGTTTGGGTCTAGCTGATATCTACGATGTATAGCCAGTGTGAAGGTTTAGTAACTGTCTCCAAGGGGCTATTGCAGATCCTCAGCTCACTTCTGAAGGGTTCTCCATCTGTAATTTTACTTTTAAATTCTCACTGCTTTCATTGATCCCTAATGCCTTTACATAGATCATTTTGTAATTCACTGGCTTACTTATTTGTTTTTAGTGAGGAGCTTGGCCCACTGTGAACCATTTCATTCGTTTGAAAATGGAAGGCTCCCATTGTTTTGAATTTCCATTCTTCAACTGAAAACTTCATTTACTTGTAAAGTATTTTAAGAATAGCAAAAGGCATACAGAGAATACTGTATATCAAACACCAGTGTATCCTCTACTCAGCTTAAGAAGTAAATATTTGCAAATCAGCCCACTTTCCAACATCATAAACCACAGCAAGTACAATAGAAAAGCCCTATAAAATTCCCTCCTCAAAATTATCTTGAATTTAAACTTTATGATGCTGATACACACCTTCATGCCCTTTATTTACACCCATTCCTCACCATCCACACATTTTCAACCCTCTACACACATGCATTCAAATTCATAATGTACTGCTTGGTAGTTTTTATATATTTCTAAACTTTGTATTAAAGGTATCATGCATTCTACTTCCTTGTGCACTTCTTGCTTTTAAAAATTCAACTTACTTTTAAATTTGTGTTAATACTTGCAGTTCTTGTTAGGCACTCTCATTGAGCATTTCAATTTTTTCTTTCTTTCACCATTGCAATCAATACCACTATGAATATCCTTAAACAGTTTCTCCCTTCACAGGTATGAGAATTTCTATAGAATATATACCTAGAAGGAGAGTTGCTAGGTCATAGGTTATGCACATCTTTAAAGTGAGCAAATTGCTCGCCAATGAGACAATGCTGATTTAAATGTATCCACATTTTATGGGAGTTTCTGCCCCTCTACCTTCTCACTAGTACTTAGTTAGCCTTTACAATTTTGACAATCTGATGGTTTGAACTGGTATCTCCTTTTGTTATTTCTTTTTGAGTTATGTTTTATCTACTGAAGAATTTTCATATATGCTAAATATTAATGTTTATTATACATTTTGCAAAACTTTTTCTTAGTCTGTGGTTTTTCTTTTTCACTATGGTTTTTGGATATTTTAATGTGCAGGCATTTACAACGTCAAAGTATTCATTTATAACACTTTTTTTGTTCTTTTTTTCTATTTCTTAAAGTTTATTTTTATTTTATTTTGTTGATTCTTTAATTAAAGAATAATTGTTTTACAGAATTTTGTTGTTTTCTGTCAAACTTCACCATAAATCAGCCATAGGTATACATATATCCCCCCTGCTTTTAACCTCCCTCCCATCTCCCCCCTCTAGAGGTGGATACAGAGCCCCTGTTTGGCTTTCCTGAGACATACGGGAAATTCCCATTGGCTGTCTATTTCACATGCGGTAATATGAGTGTCCATCTTACTCTCTCCATACATCTCACCCTCTCCTCCCCTCTACCCATGTCCATAAGTGTATTCTCCATGTCTGTTTCTCCATTGCTACCTATAACACTTCTTTTTCATTTTAGCTTATATAGTTTTTCTTGACTAAGAAAGAAATTCTTTCTCTAAACTTTCTCCTAAATGTCTTAAATTCTTACTGTACACATTTTAGTTTTAAATCCATCTACAATTAATATTTGATTAAGGTATGAGGTATCAATTTTTTTTCATGTATGTAGCCAATGGACTCAGCATCCCTTCAGTGATTTGCATTGCTACCTATGTTATCTACTACGTTTCAGGTATGCTTGTGCTGTTTTTTGAATCTCTATTCAATTTCATTCATCTATTTGTTCTCTCACCTTATATATATTAGTCCTCAAAATTAGCTATGTATTCCTGACATTTTTCTGCTTCATATTAATTTTCATTAGTAGCTGTATTAATCAAGATAGGTAAGGCCATGCTTTATAAGTAAAAAAAAAAAAGTTCACACAAAATTTTAGTGGCTTAAAAAAAAAAGTGCCTCTCAGCCAAGTAATGAATGAGAGGTTTAGGTTACTTCATCTGTGACCTCGTGGTCACTCTCAGTGACTTGAAGCTCACCTGTGACGCCTATCATTTTCTATCATGTTCGACTGACCAGTGCTAATCATCTAGTTAAAATAACCACATGGGAAGCTGGAAAATGTAGAGGTGTACAGCTTCTAGTCACTCTCAGTGACTTGAAGCTCACCTGTGACGCCTATCATTTTCTATCATGTTCGACTGACCAGTGCTAATCATCTAGTTAAAATAACCACATGGGAAGCTGGAAAATGTAGAGGTGTACAGCTTCTGCTATACATAAAAACACTCATGCAAAACCAATTGCAACTTTAAATCTATTTCAATGAATTCAGATAAATTTTAAGAGAATTGATTTTTTTTAATGGCAACTATAATTATTTAGAGTGGTTTTAGGTGCACAGCAAAAACTGAGGGGAAGGGATACTTTCCCTAAACCTCCTGCCCCCCACATGTATTGCCTCACCTGTGACAGATTATCATCATCTCCTACCAAAATAGTTTATTTGTTACAATTGATGACCTACACTGACACATTATAATCATCTGAAAACCATAGTTTACCTTACAGTTCACTCTTGGAACTATACATTCTGTGTATAAGAGCATACATCAATCGCAGACTCTTCACTGTTCTAAGAATCCTCTGTGATCTGCCTGCTCACCATCCCAACAACCTAATCCCTACAAACTACTGACAGTCTTCATTGTATCCAGGATGGCATCTGTCTCTTATACACATCTAGATGTGTATAAGAGACAGCTTTCCAACCTCCCCCCCTCCCCCTTCTTCTCCTGCCCATGCCACTGACTTTGTCTATACTTGCTCATCTCCAATGCTCTCCTCTAATGCCTTTTGTCTTCTTTCAAGTCCTAGCCTGTGTCCCCTCTTCTATAAAGCTCCCTCCAACCCCCCTAGGCAATCACTAGGTGCTTTTTTTTTCCTGTGCTGAGTGCTCAGCTTGTATTGGGTAAAACATGCCTAATGTTCTCCTTTTCAAATGGCCTTGTAATGTCCTACCTCCCGCTGGATAATCTCTCAGGGCAGGAACTTTGTCTTTATCCTGGAATCCTCCATTCTATTTTACTGGGAAGTCTCAATGTGTGTGTGTCCGCGCACGCGTGTGCACGTGCGTGCTCAGTTGTCTGACTCTTTACAACCTCATGGACTGTAGCCTTCCAGGCACCTCTGTCCATGGGATTTCCCAGCCATGTCTCAACGTGTGTGTGTGTGTGCGCGCGCATGCTCAGTCGTGTCCGACTCTTTGTGACCCTATGGACAGTAGTGCCTCCCAGGCACCTCTGTCCATGGGACTTCCCAGGCAAGAATATTGGAGCAGGTTGCTGCTTCCTACTCCAAGGGACTGAACATGAGTGTCTTGCATCTCCTGCATTGGCAGGCAGATTCTTTACCACTGCACCACCTGGGAAGCCCAGGAATAGTGTTCTTTCAATATACTCCAGGCTTCTGAGTATGTTCTGTATACTGCAGAACAACAGCTGTTGTCGTTGTACAGTTACTCAGTCATGTCTGACTCTTTGCGAACCCATGGCTATATCATGCCAGGCTTCCCTTTCCTTCACTATTTCCTAGAGTTTGCTCATGTCCATTGAGTAGATGATACCATCCAACCATCTTGTCCTCTGTCATCCCCTTCTCCTTCTGCTTTCAATCCTTCCCAGCATCTGGGTCTTCCAATGAGTCGGCGCTTCGCATCAGTGGCCTTGGTAGTTGTTAATAAAGATGGGCTGGGAGGAGATTGAGGGTGAGACTTGCTATGCTCCTGTCTCCTCCTTTTCTTTATATTCTCCTGGTCTCAAGATGGGGCCAGAGACTAGTGGAGTCTAAACTGAGGTTCTGACTTGCTGCTGCTGCTGCTACGTTGCTTCAGTCATGTTCGACTCTGTGCGACCCCATAGATGGCAGCCCACCAGGCTCCCCTGTCCCTGGGATTCTCCAGGCAAGAATACTGGAGAATTTCCTTCTCCAGTACATGAAAGTGAAAAGTCAAAGTGAAGTCACTCAGTTGGGTCCAACTCTTAGCAGCCTCATGGACTGCAGCCTAACAGGCTCCTCCGTCCATGGGATTTTCCAGGCAAGAGTTCTGGAGTGGGGTGCCATCGCCTTCTCTGACTTGCTACACTACCTCTAACACCACGAGTAAGATACTAGCTCGAAGGTCTTTTAATTAACATATTCTACTTCCTTTTATGAATACCTTTTATGAATACTCTCTCATCTATTTTCAGTCCTCAAGGACTCTAGTACCCTAAAGCTATACACCTTTTCTTCTATTGACTTTAATAATCGGTAGAATAGGGCTTTCCTGTTCCTTAACACTTCTAGATTCCAAAGTTCAACCTAAGATGGTTGGTTTACAGGTTAAGTTACTTAAACTAAGGCATGAACATAGGCATGTTCCTATTTTAAATGAAATTCTAATAAATTCTAATAGACTTTTTTTATCTTGAAAGCTACCATTTTTGGCCAACTGTAGCACTCTGCTTATAAGCCTTCTTTCATATAAAATAAACTTTTATGTAAAACAGACATACTTAATAACTATTCACTAATTACTAACTTGCATATTGTGACAGTTAATTTTATGTGTTTTTGGATGCAGTGCCCAGACTAAATACTATTTTTGGGTGTGTCCGTGAAGGGTATTTCTGAATGAGATTAACATTTGAAATCAATGAATTCAGTAGACTGCCCTCCCAGTGTGAGTGGGCACCATCCAGTCCATGGAGATGCTGAATAGAACAAAAAGCAGAGGAATTCACTTCTTTTTCCCTGCCTCATGCTTGATCTGGAACATCTCTATCTCCTTCCTTGGGAATCTGCTTCTCTGGTCCTCAGGCCTTTGGACTCAGACTGAATTACAGCATAGGCTTTGCTGGGTCTCCAATTTGCAGATGGCAGATTACGGGACTTCTCAGCTTCTGCCATCACAGAAAACAGTTTCCCCAAATAAATGTATCTGTAGTTAACTCCTGATATTGCTGTTACTCTGGAGAACACTGACTAATACAGATGTATTATAAACAAAAATTACTATCAAATAGATCACCAAGGTCACTTCTAGTTCACTGGTTAAAGCAACCAATGCTCCATAAAACAGAGGTTCATCTGCACGTATTAAGTTGCTGATTTGAGTTCCAACTATTTCAAATTACCCTCTAGTCTATTATTGGCCTCGTCTTCCAAATTTAAGCAAAAATAAAAAGCCTTCATTTACCTTGAACTCTGCCACATTTTAAGCAAGTGTTTTTGCTTCAGCTTTAAACACCAGTCCAAAAAATTAACATAGCAAATGTGTTAGTTTTTGGTGTTTTGTTTAATGACTGCTAAACTCTGTATTTGATCATATAAAGTAAAATTACTTCATGATTTTATGAGAGGGTTTTCTTCAATACAGTTTGAAAACATTTTAAATTAATAATGTAAATGTTATTCTAGTATCATCATTTCTCTTTAAAGTTGTAGAAAGAAGTTAAAGATCACTTTCCTTTTCTCATCCCCATTTCCCTGGAGACCACCACTGTCGGCAGCTGGGAACACATACTTTCCAAATATTTTCCGTGTTTAGATAGATATATGGGTATCAATTTATGTTATTTATTAAAGTATAATTATGCTTTATTTATTGATCTACAATTTTTTGTTTGTTTTTAATTTAACATGGATACTTTCCCAAGTCACTATTTGGGATCCATTTTATCCTTTCTTTAGGTTTCCCTGGTGGCTCTGAAGTTAAAGTGTCTGCTTGCAATGCAGGAGACCCGGGTTCGATCCCTGAGTCGGGAAGATTCTCTGGAGAAGGAAATGGCACCCACTCCAGTGCTCTTGCCTGGGGACTCCCATGGACGGAGGAGCCTGGTGGGCCACAGTCCGCGGGGTCCAGAGAATCGGACACGACTGGGCAACTTCACTTCAGTTTCAAGTCACTCACACAAAATGGCTTTTCTTTTCTTTTTTCCTGCTCAGTTTGAGATATCTGACCACCTTCCTTCAAGTCTTTAGAAAATCACACGGTTTTGGGGAAAAAAACATCCATTGCCCTTCTGGGAAGTAGTAAGACAAAGCATCCAGTTCATATCAAACACCTTCAATCTTTCTTTAAAGGTTATGTAACATTCAATTATTTATATATACCATAATTTATACACCTTTTTTTCTACTGACTTTGTTTCATTTGTGTGGGAGGAGCTCATGCAATGGGCTGAAGGTTTGTATCCCCTAAAATTCCTATTTTTAAATCCTAACCCCTAAAGTGATGGTATGAGGAGGTGAGGCCTCTGGACAGTAATTAGGTCATGAAGGAGATGCTCTCATGAATAAGAATGTTGTCACTGTTTAGTTGCCCAGTTGTGTCCAGGCGCTTCTGTCCATGGGATTTTCCAGGCAAGAATACTGGAGTGGGTTGCCATTTCCTTCTCCTAGAGATCTTCCCCACCCAGGGACTGAACCCAGGTCTCCTGAATTGGCAGGAAATTCTTTACCGCTGAGCCATCAGGGAAGCCCAGGTGAACAGCATTACTGCCCTTACAAAAGTGACTCCAGAATGCTCTTGCCTTCCACCATATGAGGATACAATGAGAAATTGGCAGCCTGTGAATAGGAAGAGGGCTCTCACCATGTTAGCACTCTGATCATACTTCCAGCTCCTAGAACTATAAAAAATAAACTTCTGTTTGCAAGCCAGCCTATCGTACTTTGTTCTGTTCAGTTCAGTTGCTCAGTTGTGTCCAACTCCTTGCGACCCCATGAATCGCAACACGCCAGGCCTCCCTGTCTATCACCAACTCCCGGAGTTCACTCAAGATTCACGTCCATTGAGTCAGTGATGCCATCCAGCCATCTCATCCTCTGTCATCCCCTTCTCCACTAAATATTAATGTTTATTATACATTTTGCAAAACTTTTTCTTAGTCTGTGGTTTTTCTTTTTCACTATGGTTTTTGGATATTTTAATGTGCAGGCATTTACAACGTCAAAGTATTCATTTATAACACTTTTTTTGTTCTTTTTTTCTATTTCTTAAAGTTTATTTTTATTTTATTTTGTTGATTCTTTAATTAAAGAATAATTGTTTTACAGAATTTTGTTGTTTTCTGTCAAACTTCACCATAAATCAGCCATAGGTATACATATATCCCCCCTGCTTTTAACCTCCCTCCCATCTCCCCCCTCTAGAGGTGGATACAGAGCCCCTGTTTGGCTTTCCTGAGACATACGGGAAATTCCCATTGGCTGTCTATTTCACATGCGGTAATATGAGTGTCCATCTTACTCTCTCCATACATCTCACCCTCTCCTCCCCTCTACCCATGTCCATAAGTGTATTCTCCATGTCTGTTTCTCCATTGCTACCTATAACACTTCTTTTTCATTTTAGCTTATATAGTTTTTCTTGACTAAGAAAGAAATTCTTTCTCTAAACTTTCTCCTAAATGTCTTAAATTCTTACTGTACACATTTTAGTTTTAAATCCATCTACAATTAATATTTGATTAAGGTATGAGGTATCAATTTTTTTTCATGTATGTAGCCAATGGACTCAGCATCCCTTCAGTGATTTGCATTGCTACCTATGTTATCTACTACGTTTCAGGTATGCTTGTGCTGTTTTTTGAATCTCTATTCAATTTCATTCATCTATTTGTTCTCTCACCTTATATATATTAGTCCTCAAAATTAGCTATGTATTCCTGACATTTTTCTGCTTCATATTAATTTTCATTAGTAGCTGTATTAATCAAGATAGGTAAGGCCATGCTTTATAAGTAAAAAAAAAAAAGTTCACACAAAATTTTAGTGGCTTAAAAAAAAAAGTGCCTCTCAGCCAAGTAATGAATGAGAGGTTTAGGTTACTTCATCTGTGACCTCGTGGTCACTCTCAGTGACTTGAAGCTCACCTGTGACGCCTATCATTTTCTATCATGTTCGACTGACCAGTGCTAATCATCTAGTTAAAATAACCACATGGGAAGCTGGAAAATGTAGAGGTGTACAGCTTCTGCTATACATAAAAACACTCATGCAAAACCAATTGCAACTTTAAATCTATTTCAATGAATTCAGATAAATTTTAAGAGAATTGATTTTTTTTAATGGCAACTATAATTATTTAGAGTGGTTTTAGTGCACAGCAAAAACTGAGGGGAAGGGATACTTTCCCTAAACCTCCTGCCCCCCACATGTATTGCCTCACCTGTGACAGATTATCATCATCTCCTACCAAAATAGTTTATTTGTTACAATTGATGACCTACACTGACACATTATAATCATCTGAAAACCATAGTTTACCTTACAGTTCACTCTTGGAACTATACATTCTGTGTATAAGAGCATACATCAATCGCAGACTCTTCACTGTTCTAAGAATCCTCTGTGATCTGCCTGCTCACCATCCCAACAACCTAATCCCTACAAACTACTGACAGTCTTCATTGTATCCAGGATGGCATATACTTGAATTCAAACAGTATGCAGCCTCTTTCAGATTGTCTTCTTTCACTTAGTAATATGCATTTAAGGCTCTATGTCTTTTTACGGCTTTATAACTCATTTATTTTCAGTGCTGAATAATATTCCATCACTTACCCTCTGAAAGGCATCTTGGTTGCTTCCAAGTTTTGGCAGTTGATGAACCAACTTGCTATAAACATTGGTATGCAGGTTCTGGAGTGCATGTCAGTTTTCAACTCTTCTGAGTAAATACTAAGAAGCCTGACTGCTGGATTATATGCTTAGAGAATGTTTAGTTTTGTTAAAAACCAACCAACTGTCTTCCAAAATGGTTTCACCATTTTCATTACCACCAGCAATAAATGAGAGTTCCTGCTGCTCCACATTCTCAACAGCATTTAGTATCGTCAGTGTTTTCAATTTTGGTTATTCTAATAGATGTGTAGTGCTATCTCACTGTTAATTTAATTTGTACTTCCCTGATGACATACAATGTGGAAAATCTTCTCACATGTTGGTGAGATATCTGTTAAGGTCTTTGGTACATTTTTAATCAAGTTGCTTGCTCCTTTATTGTTGAGTTTTAGGAGTTGTTTGTATAGTTTTGGATAACTGGCCTTTATCAGATATAGCCTTTGTAAACATTTTCTTCCAATCTGTGGCTGGTCTTCTCATTCTCCTGACACTTTCTTAAACAGATGGTTTTAATTTTAATGAAGTATATATACACTATTATTTATTTCATGATCATGTCTTTGGTGCTAAAAAGTCATCATCAAACCCAACGTCATCAATGTTTTCTCCTATATTAACTTCTGGGAATTTTGAGTTTTACATTTAGTTCTATAACCCATTCATAGTCAATTTTTGTGAAGAGTTTAAAGTCTGTGTCTAGACTGATTCTGACACCATTTGCTTTGTCAAAGATCAGCTGGCCATTTTTATGTGAGTCTACTTCTGGGCTTTCTATTTTGTCTGTTCTTGTGCTAATACCACATTATCTGAACTACTATAGTTTTATAGTAAGTCTTGAAGTCAAGTAGTGTCAGTCTTCCAACTTTGTTCTTCTCCTTCAGTATTAGGTGTTGTCTGCTCTGGGTTTTTTGCCTCTCTCTATAAAGCTTAAAATGAGTCTGCTGATGACCGTAAAGTAATTTGCTGGGATTTTGATTGGAATTGCTTTGAATATACAGATCATGTTTAGCATAACTGAATACTGGTCTTCCTATCTTAGAACATGAATTACTCTCCATTTATTTAGGTCTTTGATTTCATTCATCAGAGTTTTATAGCTTTTACATATTTTGTTAGATTTATATCTAAGTACTAATATTTCATTTTGGGGGTTGTTAATATACATGATGTTATGTTTTTAATTTCAAGCTTCATTTGTTCATTGCTGGTATATAGGAAAGCAACTGACCTTTAAACATCAACCTTGTATTCTGTGGCCTTAATATAATCCTTACTGGTTCCAGGTACTTTTGGTCAATTTTTTTGGATCCTCTACACAGATTATCAGGTGATCTGAGAACACAGACAGTTTTATCTCTTCCTTCCCAAGTGTACACATTTTATTTTTTTTTTCTTATCTTACTGCATTAGCCAGAACTTCTGGTTTAACACTGAAAAAGAATGGTGAAAAGGGACTCAACTGATATCACTCTAATACTGAATATTTATGCTTACAAATATAGTACACCTTTCTAAATTATTAAACTTCTTTATAAAACCCCTCACTTCAGAGAAATGGAATTGATTACAGAGCGATAGAGCCATGTGAAGGTGGAAGGACTTAACTTTGCACACTGAGGCATTCCTTCTAAATACTTTGATAATCTGTTTATTACCTGCCAAGCTCTGCATGCCAAGACCAAGAACTAAGATTATGAACATTCTGTTTAGCTTAACATTTTGATAACTCCTGTACACTTCAGCATATGATCTAAGAAATAATAGATTCTGTCCACTGTGTATAATCATTTTGACCTTATTCATTTTTCCTAAAATGGGAAAGTAGGTCACTTCCTCCAAAAATATCTTGAAAATATGCAATCTTACCATCATTTCATCCAAAATATTCAGTATTTACCTTACACAGGAGAATGCAACAAGAGTTGTTAGACCCATTGTGTCTTGGGCTTCAAAGTTTTTCCCACTTAGCAAAATAAGGCAAAATATACTTGAAAAGCCTTCTGTAATTGATTTACGGGAATACAGAGAATTAGTCCAATGAGAGTAAGAACACCAATATTTCTTGTTAGTAACTTGAGAAAAACAAATGCATATCAGTGATTGTTTAACAGATTACGTTTCATGCTTTTTTCATAGTAAGTGCTAAAAAGTCTTCAAATACAAAGGCATATTAGTTTTACATGGCTATTATTAGCTAAAGTTCAAATTTAAATACCAATATCCCATGCAGCAAATATGCACTGACAACACTGTCTCTAGTAATAACTTACTCAAAGTGAGGACACCTGAAACTACAGGAGGTACGTTCTTTGTTATTTTTTAAATTGTTAGGATCACAGCCACCAAATGAATACTCAAGTCTATTGCGGCAGCCTGAAAGAATTAATTATATACTCCACATGCTAAAGTTATTACGAGAAAATAAATTATACAGGAAACCCAGCTGGTCAGATATTTCTTCACAAAAGGAAATGTATTTTGGGAAAGGTTTTTATTGCGGAGTGTGTGTGTGTGTGTGCATGTATGCATATGTGAGTGTGGTTGCACCTGGGTGTATGTGTATATATGGGTGTTTAAAAAGTGTAGCAAAGGAATGGATGAGAGATAGAGACTCTCTAGAAATGATATTATAAACTTCAATCCTCACAGCATATTACCTATATCCCCTGGTAAGACCTGCATTATAGGAAGCCACAAAAATGATATCCTATGACTTTCCTGTATTGAAGGTATTTTTCAGTTAAAATTAAAGGACAAGTTCACCTTCAACTATAGTTTTACACCAGCCCTCATGTAACGCTGCTGCTGTTCAACATTCTGATCCCGTTCTAACCAGCCCCGGCTTCTCTGCATCCTAATCCTACCTGTGGCAGAAAGACAGGGAGCTAAGGAGGGAAGTCAACCTAGAGAGCTCGAGGGGAACTGTGCCCACCTAGCCCTACTGCATGATGAAGGGATTTCCAGGGAGAATTCTATCCTCAATTGTGGCTACAAGCTGAGGTTACAATGGTCTATGGATCCTTGAGAGAAAAGGTTTAAAACCTTCAAAATTATTGTATACCATTCAGTGATTTAAGAAAAATAAAATAAAAATTATTGCAGAGCCTATATCTTCCAGGTTACAGACTTTATGGTAGACTGGTAAAGAGCTAACAACAACAAATGTTTTAAAAGAATTACCAAAAAGCATCTGTATTTTAAAGGAGACAAAGAAAGGACCCAGGAAATGGAGTCATCTAGCTTAACTTCCACACCTGTAAAAAGAACTGGACAAAATAATCCACAATCAAGTCAAGTACCTAAAAAGGAAGTGAATGGAGAATAACCATCAGCTTGCCTTGCTAAACTAATCTACTTTTATGTAAGAATGCCCTAGTTGATTGAATACTGTGCTCAAATTACCACAGTAACAACTTCTTTCAGAGATTAATCTGAATGCCAAGTGATTATTTAGTATGATTAGTACCTTTGTTGATGACTATTAGAGCAAGTGCCTTCTCAGTGGTAAACATGGTTTTTCAAAAAAATCCTAACCTCCTTACCAAGCATGAATCCCAATTTCCACCTTTAAAAGGAGGGGGAAAATGCATGTAACGTCTAAGACTCTACTTCAAGATGCTTACTTGAATAGATCTTAGATGGTCTAAAACTGTGGATCTAAGTTGATATGTAGAAAACTACTTCACAATCTGCAAGTCACTATAGCCGTAAATTTGAGGAAGCAGAACAAACTCCATCAGGTTTTCCTCTGGGGTTCCTATTAACAAGATACAGTAGGCCCTCCATATCTGTGGGTTCAACTTCTATAGATTAAATCAAAGGCAGATAGAAAATATTTGAGAAAAAAATTGTCCAGAAAGTTTCAAAAAGCACAACTTGAATTTGTCACATGGTGGTAACTATCTACACAGCATTTTTATTGTATTAGGTATTGTAAGTAATCTAGAAATAATTTTAAAGTATATGGGGACGTGTGCATAGGTTATATGCAAATCCTACCACATTTATAAAAGGGACTTAAGGATCTTCAGGTTCTGGTATATCCTGGGAAGGGGTTGAGGGGCTGGCCCTGGAACCAATCCTTTTGCGATACCAAGGGATTACTGATTAGTAAACAGTCCATTGCCTGGCAAACATAATTAAGATAAGGTGAGAATTAGCAATAAAGCAAGAAGAATATCTAGGTGTTTTCTTTTTTATTTAACCAAAGCATTATTTAATTTTCTCCTAACAATGTAATCACCAAAAAACTAACAAATAAATTAAAATTTGCAACCATCTAGCTGGGAAACTTGGATAAAATTTCAAGTACCCTAGGTCTTTTATTTTCTCATCTCTAAAATGAATGTGTTAAACATTAGATGATTTCTAAAAATCAATGTAGCACTAAACTATACTTACTGAAAACAAACCAGAATTGCATGCTTTCTTTTATACCTATCTTTTACAACATTTAAATTACTCTAGGCAAAGTTCAAAATGTTTATCTATGGATACTTCTCAGATATCAAGATGGGGAAGGTGGATAGTATGTTAAGAAGTGGTTATCCTTAAACAAATCAGACTTCTTAATTAAGTGAATAGATGGTCAAAAACATACCTTCTTAATTAAGTGAATAGATGGTCAAGAACAGATAAGCCAGTGTACTTTGTTAGAATAAAGTATGTTGCTATTTTTGCCTTTTGAGAACATTTTGAAGAAAGCAGGCCAAGAACTAAAACATAAAAAGAAGTATTTTAAGCTTCTAAAGAGAATAGAGCTTAACCTCAAGACCCAACCATGTAAGCAAAGCCAAAAATTATACCTCAAGTTGAAATATAAAGAAGGAAAGCTTCAGCAGAAAATCTGAGAAATGAAGCAAGACTATGAACAAAGGACAAATACTAAGAAAGAAAGGAAAAAAGAAAATTATAGAATACAAGTACTTGGAAATTCAGGGAAAACTGACCTCAGAAAAGAATTTTGCCACCATCAAAGTAAAGCAATCTTATATCTATGACATAAATTCTTCAAAACATGATTCCAGATGAACCTGTACAAATAAACTATTGGTTATGCAAAAGTATTCTCAATTGTTAAAATATCTCTGTATTCACCTTATTCAACATATTTCATCTGTATTATAAAGTTTAAAATTCCTCATAAAGAATAGCACCCTAAAATACTATCCTTTTACTTAAAGAAGAGAAGCTATGATATCATCTTTAACTGAAGGAGTGTAAACTTTTTATTACTGTTTAACATCCTCTTCCTTCAATAAGTATCCAAGTAATAGAAAATATTTCTATGTTCGTGTGTATATGTGTGTATCTGTAGCTATAGAAATATATCTTCAAATATCTTTGGCTCAAAGATGGTTTCAGAGGGAATTACAAACCTGAATGAATCAGCTCATGACCTCTTTTAAAACTACAGAAACGACTGCTTCATGCTTCATCAACTGTCTTTAATATAATGAATAATAAAGCATGGTTAAAGCACCTTGCAGGGACTATTTAAAAGTGAATAGAGTCCCTTTACTTTCCAATATATTATTCCTCTTTGAGGAAGATTAGGAGGAGATACCAGATGGTTAGTTATCCATCCACACTAATCATAAAGACAGTCAATATCAAATGATCCACATTATCATTAAGTTCTTTAGTACATAGTGTATATGTCATAAAGACCCAACCATGTAAGCAAAGCCAAAAATTATACCTCAAGTTGAAATATAAAGAAGGAAAGCTTCAGCAGAAAATCTGAGAAATGAAGCAAGACTATGAACAAAGGACAAATACTAAGAAAGAAAGGAAAAAAGAAAATTATAGAATACAAGTACTTGGAAATTCAGGGAAAACTGACCTCAGAAAAGAATTTTGCCACCATCAAAGTAAAGCAATCTTATATCTATGACATAAATTCTTCAAAACATGATTCCAGATGAACCTGTACAAATAAACTATTGGTTATGCAAAAGTATTCTCAATTGTTAAAATATCTCTGTATTCACCTTATTCAACATATTTCATCTGTATTATAAAGTTTAAAATTCCTCATAAAGAATAGCACCCTAAAATACTATCCTTTTACTTAAAGAAGAGAAGCTATGATATCATCTTTAACTGAAGGAGTGTAAACTTTTTATTACTGTTTAACATCCTCTTCCTTCAATAAGTATCCAAGTAATAGAAAATATTTCTATGTTCGTGTGTATATGTGTGTATCTGTAGCTATAGAAATATATCTTCAAATATCTTTGGCTCAAAGATGGTTTCAGGGGAATTACAAACCTGAATGAATCAGCTCATGACCTCTTTTAAAACTACAGAAACGACTGCTTCATGCTTCATCAACTGTCTTTAATATAATGAATAATAAAGCATGGTTAAAGCACCTTGCAGGGACTATTTAAAAGTGAATAGAGTCCCTTTACTTTCCAATATATTATTCCTCTTTGAGGAAGATTAGGAGGAGATACCAGATGGTTAGTTATCCATCCACACTAATCATAAAGACAGTCAATATCAAATGATCCACATTATCATTAAGTTCTTTAGTACATAGTGTATATGTCATTTTTGAGGATCACTAGTAGACTAATCATAGTAAGCAGGTATAATACTTGTTGAACTGCACTGTATTATGTTTATTATCCAATATAAATAGGGTCATGTTCTCAACTGTAGTCAATTATAATATAATAACTAATGCTAACTGACACAGTAATAAAATAAAAATAAGCACCTGAATAAAAGTTTTAGTAAGCTATTATCTGGAAACTAAGAAAATGATGAGACAAAAGTACAATGACCTTACACTATAAAGATAAAATAAAAAGCTCCTTAAACCTAAATAGGAAGATTTTTCAGCATCATAAAACACAACCCTATGAAGGGAGGTTGTTTTTAAGTCTTTTCAATATGACCTCAAACTTCCATCCCCAGTAACTTCACCATAGTTTAGGCTATCCTAGTCCACTTCTTCCCTGAAATACTGCAATAACGTAAATGATTTCTCTTCTTGCCTTCTAAAGCTGAACTAGTACATTCTACAGACCACCAATACATTATTTCTCACATGGTCTAGTCACATATCTTGAGATGTATATCCTGTTAACCAGAGGATATACCTATTGATCCAAAGCATTCTCTTGCAGAATCATTCTGGGTTAGCAAGTTGTTTCAATGTAGATAGCAAGAAATTCAGAACCTAGTTCTAATAACGGAGAAGGCAATGGCATCCCACTCCAGTACTCTTGCCTGGAAAATCCTACGGATGGAGGAGCCTGGTAGGCTGCAGTTCATGGGGTCGCAAAGAGTTGGATACAACTGAGAGACTTTACTTTCACTTTTCACTTTCATGTACTGGAGAAGGAAATGGCAACCCACTCCAGTGTTCTTGCCTGGAGAATCCCAGGGATGGGGGAGCCTGGTGGCCTGCTGTCTATGGGGTCTCACAGAGTCGGACATGACTGAAGTGTCTTAGCAGTTCTAATAAAGCCACGGTCACTAACTAGCTATTTGAGATCGAGGAAGGCCCCTTGGGCTCATGATTCAAACTCCAATCTAACAGTGACTTGAAGATTATAAAATTCTAAATCTACAGCACTGTGGAAGACAGAAAGCAGTAGGAGATCTGAGGATTGAACTTAAACAGAACTCCAATCAGTTCTCCTGGTTTTAGCTCTGCTTCACACTTCCCAGCCTATATATCATCTTGACTTCCCTGGTGGCTTAGAGGTTAAAGCATCAACGTCCAATGCGGGAGACCCGAGTTCAATCCCTGGGTTGGGAAGATCCTCTGGAGAAGGAAATGGCAACCTCACTCCAGTATTCTTGCCTGGAGAAACCCATGGACAGAGGAGCCTGGGGGGCTACAGTCCACAGGGTCGCAAAGAGTCGGATACGACTGAGCAACTTCATTTTCACTTTCGCACTTATTTCCTGGAGTATCTCTTAGCACCAGGTGAAGCCTTTTGAAGATCTATGAAGTTAGCTCTGTAGTTTCTTGGCTTTCTGTGCAACTACTTTAGGATTGAATGTTTTTAGGACTACTAGGTCAGCTACCACCTGCCCATCCACATTTTTGGTTTCCAAAATTATGTTGCTGTTGTCTCTCTCTCTCTCTTTTTTTTTTTTTTTTTTTGGTCCTTGTGGGTTTACACCTTTAAAGAACAGTTACTATAATTTTAACGAGATTTCAGAAAAGAGTGAAAGTCAGTGCACACGTTCAACCTGCCATCATTACTTAGAATTAGTTTTTCTGAAACTTGTTTCAAAAACGATTTGCTGTGAGGACTAATTCCAACAGACCTGGAATGGGCCTCAGCTCTGTCACTAAACTTAGAAAAGACCCTACGGAACTGATACCTGGTTAAGGCATGACATGGACTGATTCACAGTGCTGCTTTATAACCACAGGTTCAAAGAGTTTGGGGAGGTGTGGTCCATCATGTCAAGACTGTTTCTTGGTAACAGTGAAACTGATGATCTGCCTCTGGTCTCCATGAGACACTTACTGATTACAGAGCAAAAATCTGTCTCTGTGACCAGCAGACTCATCTGGGCTCAGACTCCATTTGTGGCTTCCTGGCTCCAAGGAATTTTGTGCACTGTCTATGGTTCCTTTTCTGAGAGAAGTGCCTCTAGTACGGCCATTACTAAGGAAGGCAATCAGAGCTGGCACCTGCCCTCTCTTGAGCTAACAGTCTTTGGATGTGATGCATGCCCTTGATTAAATCCTGCTGCAGTTTTTCACCTCTTTTTCCTGCAATAAATTGCAGGTTTGCATGCACTGCCATTTTGGATCTTGTGACTCCTTCTAAGCAATTTAATACTATTTAACTGCCCCTATTAGTACAATAGGTAACCATATAATTTTAAATTTTCATAATACTGCTTCAGTAATTTCTGTACAGCAAATTAGTGTGTTATATTAACTAGGTTAAAAACCATTTTCCTTGGCTTAAGGTCCTCATAATATAAAACCCTCAGGAATGAGTAAATTAAAGTATATCACAGGGAAATCTCAAAACAAACAGAAGCTTTATAAACAGTAACAAAAAAGCCAGCACCAGGTAACAAAGTTAGGCACATTTTTGGTGCCATGTGGACCAAAGATAAATAACTGATAACTCATGTTTACCATCCGACACTCCATCATTTATCATAAAGGAATGTGCCTCAAATTGTGAACTGAATGTCATGAACTGATGCAGTCAAAACAGAGAATCCCAGAACTACAGGTTTTTCATCTATACACACAGAAATCTTTGCAGAACCGCTGCTGTTAATTTCATCTATTAGGCTCACAAAAAAGGAAAAAGAATCATAAGTAGGGTAATTCTGGCCCATATCCTCTAGGAACGTCAAAACCCACAGTGATCACTTGAATTGCATTTTGAATCAACATTAGTACTCACTCTGAAGCAGGGCACTGGTGCATTTCCAGCCAAAAGAGTGTAGCCAAATTCTGCACCTGCTGAAATGCTACTCATCAATCAGAGTTACGTGTGAGCCAAGAAGCAATAAGCCACCATGGGGATTGTTGGTGGCCTGGATTGTTTCTATCAAACTCCCACGAGCAAGACAATACCATTGGCTGCATTTCAAAAAGAAATCAGGAAACTGAGCCAATGTTAACTTTTGAACTTGCAGACTAACTTCGGAGCACCAGTTCCTGGATGTCAGAAGTAAAAACAAGTATGACTTCTCAAATGAAATTTTTCTTAAAAACTAGAATTTCTGAGCAGTTACC
The DNA here is from genome assembly GCA_006408675.1 of Madoqua kirkii. Taxonomy (NCBI): domain Eukaryota; kingdom Metazoa; phylum Chordata; class Mammalia; order Artiodactyla; family Bovidae; genus Madoqua; species Madoqua kirkii. The sequence goes on along the minus strand of SJYC01011934.1, from coordinate 4,382 downwards.
AAATGCGAAGCTCTAATCTAGGTTTATACACAAAACCTAGTGAGAAAAACAAAACTATTCCCATTTTACACATGAGAAAACTAAGGCTCAGTTTGACAAATGAGAAAAGCATATATACAACTGACACTCTCAAGGCTTGAAATGTCATAAAGCAGGATCTGAACACAGATGTGCATCTCTGAAACATGCTCTTTCTAATACATCCAATTCTCTCCTGAAAAACTTCTATTACCCTTCTATACTCTGTCTGTACATGCTCAGTTATAATTCCCTTTGCGTTTTCTAAAGTTAACATGGCTGCCTATCTTACTAAGTTATCGAGTGTCCTAATAACCTGGCATTTCAGCAAAGTAGCCAACCATTCAGTCATTCATTCACTCATTCATTTAATAAGACATATGAAAATCAACACTAATATTCATTGGAAGGACTGATGTTGAAGCTGAAGCTCCAGTAGTTTGGCCACCTAATGTGAAGAGGCAACGCATTGGAAAAAGACCCTGATGCCGGGAAAGACTGAAGACAGGAGGAGAAGGGGATGACAAAGCATGAGATGGCTGGATGGCATCACTAATACAATGGACATGACTTTGAACAAACTCCAGGAGATAGTGAAGGACAGGGAAGCCTGGCGTGCTGCAGCCCGTGGGGTCACAAAGAGTCAGACACGACTGAGCAACTGAACAACCACATCAAATAAACATTTTCTGAGCACCAATCTATTCAAAGTCATATGTACAGGAAAGACAGAGGCCCTTAACCAAAGATCTTCTAAAATAGAAATCAATTTGCATCTTTGATATATACTTCACCACCTAAAATGTACTTTTCACATATCCAGCATGCATGCCACATACAGCCTTACACATGCACACTCTTAAATTTTCTCTCCTTTGCTAAATTATGACCTATATATCATAGGCTGGTGAACAGATACTTCAAGCTATTGAACAATGGGGCCATCTGCCTCCCTGCTTTGCATGGCTGTACTCTCACACCCGATATACCTTGTCTATGCTGCAATAATTGAGCAATCATAATAGTGTTTGATTGTGCTTTGCCTTTACTTCATAAAAAAAAATGACCAGAAAGTAGAAAATGAAGGTATTGTTTTGGAGCCTACATAACTAAGACAAAAATGGAAATGGTGAGTCATGCCACAAGTGATGAATCCTAAGCTTGACTGGCTGTGTTTTCAATCGAGAGGAAAAAGAAAACAATCCGAAATCATGAAAAAGAACCACCCTATTTCTATCAGTGAGGATTCTGTCCAAAAGCTTGCATTCAGTGATTGATTAAATAAATAAGCATTTTAGTTTATAAGTTTAAAAATCAAGGTTCAAAAGCTTGCCAGTAATTTGGATTCAGAGAGAGTTTTACCACCCTGGAGACTGTAGCTACACCGTTGTTACAGGCCCCTTCACCAAGACAGGAAAATTGGGAGTTCATATTTCTTTTGAGAAATTCTTCAAGGAAGCTGATAAGAAGTCATCAAAGTGAACAGCAGAATTTTTTATTCTTTTCCTTGCATAACATCATAAAACGCTTCTCAACAGTCAAATCACTTATTTTAATTTTCCTAAAAGTCATGCAAGTAATATGAAATTGTCTAGCATGTTATAGGGAAAATATGGCACATTCAGGTATTCAGAGAGGTAGATCAGGTAACTTTTTATATTTGGTGTTTCATTCAGTTTTCTAATTTTTAAGAATATTAAAACTATACATCATAAAAGTTTCCTATTTATAGACTAATTATCAATTTTATCTCTTTTTAACTTCCTGAGAGTTAAATCTCATTAGTGAGATTCTACTGCTTTTCCTTTAGACATTCAACTATTATATATATTTTCAGGAAAGCTTTAACTAGAAAGTAGGGGACAGCTTGCATCAGGATAATTACTGTAAAAATATATTGAGGAAGAACTTTTCATTAAAAATTAGGTAATAATTTGATAAGTTGTATTTCTACTCACAGAAATTAAATAATACATTTAAAAAAGTAGAGGAAGAAAGTGTTAGTCACTCAGTTGTGTCAGACTCTTTGCAACCCCATGGACTGTATCCCACCAGGCTCCTCTGTCCGTGGAATTCTCCAGGCAAGAGTACTGCAAGAGGGTTGCCATTCCCTTCTCCAGGGGATCTTTCTGACCCAGGGATCGAATTCAGGCCTCCTGCATTGCAAGCAGATTCTTTACTGTCTGAGACACCAGGGAATTTATATTTCTCTTCATAGAAACTAAATAATATATTTAACCACCGTATTAATTTGTTTTGATGTTCAAAAGAAGCAAATTCTAACTTTCCTGAGGATGTGTGTCTTTATTTCATATAAGTAGTACACGAGAGTCTCACCTTGAGGATCTCACCAGGAAAAAAGTGATCATTGGCTGGATTCTTGGAGCCATTCAAAATTTTAATATTTTAAAAATTAGTCTCCTCTTATCTCAGATATAGCTCTTTCTCAAATGAAAAGCAGATTCTTTACTGTCTGAGACACCAGGGAATTTATATTTCTCTTCATAGAAACTAAATAATATATTTAACCACCGTATTAATTTGTTTTGATGTTCAAAAGAAGCAAATTCTAACTTTCCTGAGGATGTGTGTCTTTATTTCATATAAGTAGTACACGAGAGTCTCACCTTGAGGATCTCACCAGGAAAAAAGTGATCATTGGCTGGATTCTTGGAGCCATTCAAAATTTTAATATTTTAAAAATTAGTCTCCTCTTATCTCAGATATAGCTCCTTTCTCAAATGAAATATCCTTTTATTTTTTTCTCTCAATATTAGTTCTTTTTTGTTAAAAAGCTTATAACTATTAGATAGCACATATTTTTTTAACTCGTTAGTTATCCCTGGGTAGCTCATTCTAGTGGAATTTATTATAAGTCTTGGTTATACTGAAGTCTTTGAAAGACATGCCTAGCTCTTTATGAATTGTTCTATGTAACCACCTCTGTTTTTAAGAGCAAACATCTCAAGATACTAAGTGTATTTCTGCTTATGGCAGGGGCATTGGTAGAGTTAATAATTTTTAATAGATGAAAATTTTTAATTTGAAATAATTCACCTTAGTTCTTAAAAGACAGAAATAACGAATTCCTCAATATTTTATTCTAAAAGTGTGCTTATTTTATTGTTAAGACTATTAAAATAAAATAGCTTAATAGCTTTGCATACCAGTCCTTTTCTAGAAACTGCAATCTTTTAAAATAGCATTTTACCATCTTTTAACAATGTACATACCTGTCCTAAAACTATGGAAGAGGTAAAAATATATATAAATCCTTAGAGGCACATGGATATAACTTTAGTTTTTCTACTTTTGGGCTGCTATTTCTTCAATCATCTACACCTTGCCAATGTTAATATGTATATAAAAGCTCTGAAATAATCCATCACATTACAGGAAAAATATAGTACACTGATATATTTACATAATCTTGAATGTCAGATTTTAAGTCAAGTGCTTTAGGTAGACTGTCAGGTGAGAGAGAAAAAAAAAGAAAGGAAAGAAGGAAGAGGTAAGGGAGAGAGGTGGGGAAGTGAGAAGAAAAGAGGGAGGGAAGGAAGGTGAGAAAGAGGATAAATTGTTCTGACACTTTAAGGAATTTATATACCAAACAGCCTGGAAAATTGGTTACGAGGTAGATATTTAAATATTAGTAGAAAGAAAGAATGGCTAGAGAATGCAAATATCACTTCATTCATTAAAGAGATTGAGCAACCACATCCTACGAAGAACACGAAGAAATTGTAATGTCTTAAACACCAAGCCATGCCTGCAGGAGAACCCAAGATGGGCGGGTCATGGTGGAGAGGTCTGACAGAATGTGGTCCACTGGGGAAGGGAATGGCAAACCACTTCAGTATTCTTGCCTTGAGAACCCCAGAAACAGTATAAAAAGGCAAAATGATAGGATACCAAAAGAGGAACTCTCCCGGTTATTACATGCCCAATATGCTACTGGAGATCAGTGGAGAAATAACTCCAGAAAAAACGAAGGGATGGAGCCAGAGCCAAAACAGTACCCAGCTGTGGATGTGACTGGTAATAGAAGCAAGATCCGATGCTGTAAAGAGCAATATTACATAGGAATCTGGAATGTCAGGTCCATGAATCAGGGCAAATTGGAAGTGGTCAAACAAGAGATGGCAAGGGTGAACGTCAACATTCTAGGAATCAGCGAACTAAAATGGACTAGAATGGGTGAATTTAACTCAGATGACCATTATATCTACTACTGCTGGGAGGAATCCCTCAGAAGAAATGGAGTAGCCATCATGGTCAACAAAAGAGTCCAAAACGCAGTACTTGGATGCAATCTCAAAAATGACAGAATGATCTCTGTCTGTCTCCAAGGCAAACCATTCAAT
>SJYC01011933.1:0-52841 GCA_006408675.1 Madoqua kirkii | reverse complement strand
TTTTTAACTTTTCATTTGGAAATAACTTGAAAATTATAGGGAATTACTAAGAATAAAAGCAATACACAGCATACCCAAACAGCCTTTTCATGATTCAAATATTTTAAATATTTTGCCCCTTTGCTTTATCATTTTATCCGTAAATAAATATATATGTACACAAGTCTATAATATATGTATATAAGTTTTCTCTTAATCATTTGAGGATAAGTTGCATACATGACTGCTTACTGATATTTAATAAAACCTTTTGAGTTTAGTTTCTAAGATAAGGATATTACCTTACATAACTACAAGATAGTTATCAACTTCGGTTTATCTAACATTGTTATAACACTGCAATGCACCGAATGCTTGTATCCTTATAAAACTGCCTGTGTCCTTATAAAATTCCTACATGGAAACCATAATCCCAAGTAAAGGTATTTGTGGGGCCTTTAGGAAATAATTAGGTCATGAGGATAGAGCCCCCATGAAGGGGATTAGTGTCCTTAAGAGAGCTGACAACTGGCTAGCTCTTCCTGCCACAGGAGGGAGCACAAGGAGAAGGCAGCCGTCAGCAATCCAGAAGGGGCCTCTCACCAGAATGTGACGATGTGGCACCCTGATCTCAAACTTCTAGTCATCGGAACTGTGAGAAAGAGATTTCTGTTCTCTATAAGCCACTCAGTCTATGATACTTTGTTGATGCAGTGCAAACTAACACAAATATTTTTATCTAGTCTTTCATCCAATATCCTATTTTGTGAATTGAGTCAATAACATCATTTTTTAGCATACTTTCCCTTCCGGTACAGAGTTCAATATAGGATAATGTGTAGGATTTAGCTGTCATGTCCCTTTGATCTCTTTTTATTTAGAACATTACTACATCTTTTCTCCTGTTTTCCCTCTTTTAAATAAAATGACCTCATTAATCTGTTGTCTCCCAATGATTAGATTCACGTTATATAATCTCAATCATAATATTATATAAATGATACTGTCTCATTCTCAGGATATTATATCTAGAGGCACATTTATTACCATCTGCCCTGCATTGAAGTGTTCATTTTGATTCCCTGGTGAATGTATGTCTGGTTTAAATATATACTGGCTATTATATATGAAAAATTATATGTTAAAGCATTTTAAACTTAGAATGATGATATTTCTCTAGACAGGCTTTTCATTTTCTTTTTCCAGGCACTTGAGATTCCAGCCAGTTTGACCCAATTTAATCTGATTTCAAGGCTTGTGGTTTTCCAGGCCACCCATATAACACAGAGGTGGGTTGCAAGTTGTACAAAGACTGGTTTGCTTTCCATAAACTTACTCCTAAGTAGCCCCAGTTGGAGGATGGTAAGGCACTGAATCTCCCTGGAAAGCTTTAGGGATTCTACCCAGACCCACAAGAGCACCAAGAGTTCAACTCACCCCTCAGACACTCCTTCCTGATGATAAAAATATTCTTAAACGCTGAACTCACTTCTATTGGTTCTTCTTCTCCAGATTTCAGCACTAGAATTCCTCACACACTTGTTTGCCTTTAAGAAAGTTTTGCTTTTCTTCTACGTTCCATCCAACAACTTTTCTTGCTGCTCTTGGTGGAAAGGTGGCTCAAATGAATGTTAGTATCATAACTGGAAGCAATGTTTAACGGGACAATGATCCGATCATTCTCTCACAGCCACTGGGCAACTTTTGCATTTACCCAAATATCAACTAGGTTTGTTCTGTTACCTCAGACTATTAAAAAACCTTTTCTCACATAACCCCAAAAACATAGATTCTGGATTTCTTGGAAGCTGTTAAACCCTGAAATATATTTGAAGTCAGTCAACTGAAGTCAACATAATTACGTTTTGTCTCGCCATCAGCTCTCCTTAGGGTCATGATTAACCCTTATAAGAAGTTTCAGAAAAGCAAGGTGCAGACAAGTACCGGCACTCACTTCTCCCGGTCACATGTGACTATCCTCAGAAAAGAAATTCAGTTCTTTCTTTCTGTCATCTTTCATTCAGAGGTAACTAGTTTAGGTGGGACAGAAGGGAGGGTGATGTTGGAGAAAAAGAAAAAAAGACAGAAATCACTTGAGAATGAAGCCAAGCAGAAGTTAGCAGAGCACAATGATGCTGGGTTAGAAAATGTCCCATATCATTGACTGAAATCTTTGATTCTGATATGCCTGAAATTTCCCTTGGATTGTTCAGTTATGGAAGCCAATAACTTATCCTGAGCTATTTTGAATTGGGTTTCTGTCTTGCAACTCAGAGTCCAGATAAGTTAAAAAGTTTTAGAAGCTATGTACACAATAAAATGACGTATGTAACTATAGAATCTTTCTCCTCTCATCCAGGAGAGTGAGCAATAATCAATTGAGAAGGAGAAGGTGCGTTAAATGATAAATAGTGTAGGAGGAATTAAATCTAAAGAAGAGAGAAGATGGAAATGCTAATTAGCACATTTAATTTACATGTCATCAAATCTTTTAGGGTTTTTATCATTGGTAAGTTGCCTCAGGAAAAATAAGATGCACAAAGATGGTGAGGGTAGAATACAGCTACCAGATGAGTCTGCAGCACCTTGGTTTCTAGCATTATCCTTACATAATGTGCAGAATCATAAGTGAGACATTAACAAACAAAGATAAATCATTTTCAGAGGTTGATGAATGCTGCTGGGGTATTTCGATTCCATGCCTCCGGGGCCACCATTATTTCCCAACTACTGCTCTAAAATAGCCTCTAACTCATTTCCTAGCAGGCTCTTTTTCTCCTGTTGGCAATTCTACACATGAGCAGCCAGAAAAGACATCATCCTCCCTTTCCAATCAAAGCCCTGCCATCACTGATATTTCAAACCTATTCTATGATCTTTCATTCAAGCCTCCAGGGGGCTCCCTGGCAGGCTCTGGAACCTCTCCATCTTCACCTCCTGGCCTACTCCTCACTCACTTTTTGCAGTAGCACTGGGTTGCGTGAGGTGTCTCAACACAGCTGGTTCGGTCCTCCCGCAGCATCTCTGCCTGGAGAATTCTTCCCCAGAGAGTGTCAAATGGCATGGTCCTTCTTTCAATTCAGGTTTTTACTCATAGATCAAATACTGGGAAAGATCCTGATGCAGGCAAAAACTGGAAGCAGGAGGAGAAGGGGACGACGGAAGATGAGATGGTTGGATGGCAACACTGAGTCGATGAACATGAGTTTGAGCAAGTTCAGGAGCTTGTGATGGACAAGGAAGCCTGGAGTGCTGCAGTCCATGAGGTCGCGAAGAGTCGGACATGACTAAGCCACTGAACTGAACTGAACTGAAATATTGCAAGTTTTGAGAAACTGTTCTTAACAACCCAACCTAAAGCGTTCTGTCCACTCTTCTATCCGGCTTTATGCCCCTCTGTGCCTTGTTCTTACTCACAGCACTCACACTACCTGACGTCACCTTACACTATCTGCGTTTCTGCTCTTTCTCTCCTCTGCTCTCATCCCTCTTCCTTTCCTACTGCCTATCAACTCTCTCTTTTACAAGTTATTTTTGTTATTTCACCCTTTAGTATCAATAAATACCACTGCACTCTTGGAATTATAATGTGACTTGATAGGCTTAAGACAACTGGACGCTAAGTATTTTTTACATCACTAGATGACAGATTAGAAAACAGCCAAAACCTTTTATGAGGTAGGGCAACATAGCAATGGAGTTCTAGTAAAACAAGTAATCATGTGTACCACATACATCAATTCTGCCACACAAAAATAGTGGTTCACAAACATGAAGCAACAGCCAAAAAGCAGGTATTCCTAATGGCTCAGCAGATAAAGAATCCGCCTGCAATGCAGGGGACGTAGGAGATGCAGATTGGATCCCTGGGTCGGGAAGATCCCTGGAGAAGGAAATGGCAAGCCACTCCAGTGTTCTTGCCTGGGAAATCCCATGGACAGAGGAGCCTTGCGGGTACAGTCCACAGGGTCACATAGAGTAGGACACCACTGAGCGACTAAGCACAGCATATGTATAATTTTAAAGTATATAAACTCTAAATTTCCATCTTTCCAACATTCATGTATTATCTATTTCTTCCTTCTCAGAAATTTTGAATTCTGCTATTTATTGGGGATTTTACAGTAAATTACTTTTGAGATAGCATAAAATGTATAAAAAGTAACTGAAAAGAAAGCAAAGCAAAAGTAAGATAAAGAAAACCTGAATCATGGGAAGCCTGGTGTGCCAGATCTAATCCTCTGCTCTGGAGCATCCAGCATCAATACAGGCCAAGGTACATTCATGAGTCTTCTTCAATCATAATCTATGAGGATTCAGTTTCTTAAAATATAATATCAATATATTTAATGAAAAAATGTCATGACTGTGATTCATGGCCTCTTGGCTATAAAGCCCAGTCCTGCTGGGAAAATTAGTTTTGCAACTGGTAAACAGATATAGATATGATAATGAATATAACTTTAAAATAGCTAGGAAACAAGGCTTCAGGTGTAAGTCTCCATTTCAAACAGGAGTTAATGATTGAGTTGTTGTGAACTGAAATCACTGCGTTAGCTATTTTGGGCTATTTTTCAGGATTTTACATAGATGAAAAAGATCATCCATCATAAGTATCTGTCAAGCCTTTGATGGCATAAAATAGTTCTCACATCCTATCTGAGTTATAAGCGAAAATTAAGGAAAGGATGCTGTTTTCCCATTACCAACTAAGAAAGAGAAATAAACTATCAACTTAAAATAAGCCTTAAAAAAATGTGATAGAAATGTATTCAACTCTCAGCTCCCATACCCATCTCACAAAAAAAAAGCTTTGGTTAGAAGCCAAATATCTTGATTTCATTGTTAAACTGACTACACAAAGGGGATCTTATTAGAGAGTTTTACAAATTTGATTTTACAATATCACTTACTGCATTTCCCAACTTTTAAATTGAGATGTGAAGTAATAAAACAGCATGGTAAATATATGACAGAGGACATGAATAATATAGACAGAAATTATAGCCAATGTCTGAGGAAGATGGGATCGTTTTCCCAGTTATTAGACTACCCTGGGCCTGTTCCTTTTAGTAATAAACATAAACATGCATATGTATAAATGCATGTGTGTACATCTAGGATGAGAGCTGCATGCTCAGTCATGTCTCTTTGCGACCCCATGCACTATAGCCAACCAGACTGCTCTGTCCACGGGATCCTCCATGCAAGAACACTGGAGTGGGTCGCCATTTCCTTCTCAAGGGACTTTCCTGACCCAGGGTTGAACCTGCATCTCCTGCACTGGTAGGCAAAATTTTTACCACTGAGCCACCTGGGAAGCCCATGTACATGTATAGATACATGTATATTTGAAATTTTACTGCTTTTATTGACTTTCTTCAGGAAGGAAAAGTTGAAAATTCACTCTACAACAAAAGCTAGTAAACAAAAGTAGTTCATTTTTTGTTTGAGGTTTCAGAGTTAGATTCTTGACTCCATCAGAAAAAATCATTTTTGAGTCTTGGAAATGTTATTTAACTCAATATCTTGTTCTTAATTTCAATATCTATAAAGTGAAGATATTAATAACAACTACTTCCTCAGGTTTTGCTAAGTTATAAAAGATAAAATTCCTATAAAAGGATAAGCAATTGTATATCCAACACATGGTAACACTCTAAAAATTATATACTATTACTATTTCTATTATTCTCAATGAATAGCTTAATGAGATGGTAACTATTGTACCATTTACTAAACTTATATTTTAACTTCATTTTCAAATTTCATCATATCATCCCTACTCTTAATGGACATTTTTAGAGCTTGAGAAGTTGCTAAAGGACTTTTTTGTTTTATATTGGAGTATAGTTGGTTAACAATGTTGTATTAGTGCCAGGTGTATAGCAAAGTGCTCTGATTACATGCATCTATTCTTTTTCAAATTCTTTTTCAATTTAGGTTATTAAAAAATATTGAGCAGAGTTCCCTGTGCCATATGGTAGGTCCTTGTTGGATATCAATTTTAAATACAGTAGTTTGTATATTTGAAGGTCTTTTTAAGGAAGACACACACAATTTTTTTAAGCTATAAACTGTGGAGGGTGGAGGGTGGAGGGGACTTTGGAATAGGTAAGAGTAAAATATCTGAGTTTAACTAAGAAAATTTAACAAAGGATGACCTTGGCAGTGTTATCTCTAACAGGTCTAGAGAAGGAGGATTTTTAGTACTCCATGAGTGAAACAGCTGTGAAAAGAAGAGAAGTAAAAGACAAAGGAGAAAAGGAAAGATACACTCATTTGAATGCAGAGTTCCAAAGAATAGCAAGGAGAGATAAGAAAGCCTTTTTCAGTGATCAGTGGAAGAAATAGAGAAAAACAATAGAATGGGAAAGACTGGAGATCTCTTCAAGAAAATTAGAGACAGCAAGGGAACACTTCATGCAAAGACAGGCTCAATAAAGGACAGAAATGGTATGAACCTAACAGAAGCATAAGGGTCGCAAGAATACACAGAACTGTACAAAAACGATCTTCACAACCAAGATAATCATGATGGTGTGATCACTCACCTAGACATCCTAGAATGTGAAGTCAAGTGGGCCTTAGGAATCATCACTACAAACAAAGCTAGTGGAGGTGATGGAATTCCAGTTGAGTTACTTCAAATCCTAAAAGATGATGCTGTGAATGTGCTGCACTCAATCTGTCAGCAAATTTGGAAAACTCAGCAGTGGCCATAGGACTGGAAAAGGCCAGTTTTCATTCCAATCACAAAGAAAGGCAATGCCTAAGAATGCTCAAACTACCACACAATTGCACTCATCTCTCATGCTAGTAAAGTAATGCTCAAAATTCCCCAAGTCAGGCTTCAGCAATACGTGAACTATGAACTTCCAGATGTTCAAGCTGGTTTTAGAAAAGGCAAAGGAACCGGAGATCAAATCGCCAACATCTGGTGGATTGTCAAAAAAGCAAGAGAGTTCCAGGAAAACATCTATTTCTGCTTTATTGACTATGCCAAAGCCTTTGACTGTGTGGATAACAGCAAATTGGAAAATTCTGAAAGAGATGGGAATACCAGACCACCAGACCTGCCTCTTGAGAAATCTGTATCCAGGACAGGAAGCAACAGTTAGAACTGGACATGGAACAACAGACTAGTTTCAAATAAGAAAAGGAGTTATGTCAAGGTTGTATATTGTCACCCTGCTTATTTAATTTATATGTAGAGTACATCATGAGAAATCCTGGGCTGGAGGAAGCACAAGCTGGACTCAAGACTGCCCAGAGAAATATCAATAACCTCAGATATGCAAATGACACCACCCTTATGGCAGAAAGCGAAGAACTAAAGAACCTTTTGCTAACAGTAAAAGAGAAGAGTGAAAAAGCTGGCTTAAAACTCAGCATTCAGAAAATGAAGATCATGGCATCTAGTCCCATCACTTCATGGCAAATAGATGGGGAAGCAGTGGAAAGAGTGACAGGCGTTATTTTAGGGGGCTCCAAAATCATTGCAGATGCTGACTGCAGCCATGAAATTGAGACGCTTTGAAGAAAAATTATAACCAATCTAGGCATCATATTAAAAAGCAGAGACATTACTTTGCCAACAAAGGTCCATCTAGTTAAAGCTATGTTTTTTCCAGTAGTCATATATGGATGTGAGAGTTGGACTGTGAAGAAAGCTGAGCGCCGAAGAATTGATGCTTTTGAACTGTGGTGTTGGAGAAGATTCTTGAGAGTCGCTTGGACTGCAAGGAGATCCAACCAGTCCATCCTAAAGGAAATCAGTCCTGAATATTCACTGAAAGGACTGATGCTAAGCTGAAACTCCAATACTTTGGCCACCTGATATGAAGAACTGACTCATTTGAAAAGACCTTGTTGCTGGAAAAGATTGAAGGTGAAGGAGAAGGGGACAACAGAGGATGAGATGGTTGGAAGGTAGCTTTGACTCAATGGACATGAGTTGGAGTCAACTCTGGGAGTTGGGGATGGACAGGGAGGCCTGGAGTGCTGCAGTCCATGGGGTTGCAAAGAGCTGGGATGCAACTGAACTGAACTGAAGTGAAACAAACAGATTCTTTAAAATCTGACCCAATCTCAGATGATAGTCCTGGTAGACCTCTGATGGGACTCAACTCAAGCAAATCCTTTAGCTACACCCTGCCTTCCACTGTGGCTTCAAAACGATCCTGTCTAGTCACTGGTGCATTGTCTCAGAAATTAACATCTTTACTATTAAGATATTCAAAATCAGTTCTCTTGACAGGAAAGATAAGTGGATGGAATTGTAAAATATAGTGCTTCCAACATGAGATGACACTCTTCTCGTTGCTGTCTCTTTGAAATTAACTGTAAGCTGAACACTTTAAAGATAACGTGATAATCAACTGGGCAAAGATAATAAGATAGGCTATGATAAAACTCATTTCAAAGAGAGATAATGCCACTGCATTCATTTCCCAAGGAGTTAGTGGGGGTAAAATGCATACTGCATGCCATTCTTTCATAATTCACTGCAAGTTAACAAACTAACTCATATGTACACATGTACTCATATGTAACAAATTAACTCATACGCTAAAAAGGGTATTTTTCTCATTATACTTAGTTATTCGCTTTTTCATAAAAATATACAACTATCATGGGCAATTTTATCTAATGTCCATCTATTTCACTGGGTAAGTACATTGATAGCATGATACATGTGCTATGTTATTAGCTTTCCCTAAGTGTATTTTAATGAAATATTTAAAATTTAATAAAAATTAGGAAACAGTCTGATTTTGGCCTAGAGTATCTGAGACAGAAAAAAATCAACACAGTAAGAGCTTAGTGAGCACAGGAGAGGATCGTAGGAGGTTAAACCTAAAAAGAAGTAAAAAGCAAATTCAGTACTGTTTAAATTTTGAATATTTGAATTTGCTGCCTAAGGAGAAAATTACCTAGCATGAGAATGAGTGAAAGAAAGTTGAGTAAGATGTCTTTGATACACAGATGGGACTGAGCCAAGAACCTCTGAAGATGGTAAGCACTACATTCACCTGTACAAAAAAACAGAGGATTAAAAAGCTCCTGTCACTGAATCATCAAAAGCTGTAACTCACGTTCAATACAAAATATTAAAAAAAAAAGAGGAAATCTAGTGTGTGTTCATTTTAATTGTAAAATGTGGTAAAACATTCTAGAAAAATGGAGATTAAAAAGTTTACTAAGGGATCACCACTTTTCCCATCATTGTGTAATACATTATAATATTAATGTTCATAGGTGTAGGTTTTTATCTAGCTATGGTTGAACCTGTATATACCCTGTTTTATCCAAGAAACATTATAGCACAAGCATTTTTATTATAATCCTCATATTTACTTTTAATGGTTACATATTATACTCAAATACATGTGTCTAAGTGTATTATTGGGCATATGAGTTGCTTCTGAGTTTTTTATTTCACAAAATATATCAACATATTCAAATATATGACCTTTTCCATATTTTATACTATTTTCTTATGAAAGAGTCCCAGAAGTAATAATGGTAGGTAAGACAGTATGAATATTTTTATAGTTTTTACCCCAATATACTTCCAAATTGCTTTTCAAAAGGGCTGTGCCAATCTTAATTGCAACAACAGTTTCTGAAATCACCGTATTCACTGCATCCTTGCCAAAACGGGACATGATTATTTTTAATAGTACCATTTAGTAGAGGAAGAACAAGTCCTCCCATTGCTCATATAATTGGCTTAGTCTAGGAGACCAAAGGATAGGGAAGGAGACTATCTGAAATTAAGGAATAACTTGATAAAGTCTGCCTATTCTAGTGACTATTATTGTGGTCAAGATGGTAAAGCAGATGCTGGAAGATCACCAAGCAAGATAAGTTCACAGTAAATTGCATAAACACAAAGCACACTGGTAGACTGTGGCAAACCTGGGAGAGGGGTCTCTAGGAAAATTTCATGAATCATAGTTTTTGGTCCAGTTCAATTCAGCACTATTAATCATGGGATGAAAAAAAAAGAAAGCAATCAAATGTAAAATAAACAATGACCCATACATTTTCAAAGTAAATAAATACACACACATTTTAATCCAGAGACTCCACTTCTATGTCTTAAAAATCTTGCACACATGAAATAATTCTTACAAGATTTTGCATGACAGTATTGGTTGCGTTGGCTAAAAGATCTGAAAACCACAATCGTTCATCAGGAGGCAACTGTCTGATAATAAATTATGGTACTTTCAATAAATGTAATACCATGAAGTTTAAAAATGAATGAAGAAACAATCAACTTTGACAGTCCTTCCAACATTGCTGAGTTTAAAAAGCAGGAAGCAAAACACATATACATACACACACAACAATGTTAGCATCTGTATAAAAGTTGAAAGAAAAAAGAAAACGTTGGAAAACTTAAGTGTTTGTTTGCATGCACGAGGCAAGCTCTGAAAAGGCATCAAGAAACTAGTGAGAGTAATTACCTCTTTGGGAAAGATGAATACTGAGTGTATGGAGAAAAGTGAAAGTGAAGTCGCTCAGTCGTGTCTGATTCTCTGCAACCCATGGACTGTAGCCCACCAAGCTCCTCCTCCGTCCATGGGATTCTCCAGGTGAGAATACTGGAGTGGATTGCCATTTCCTTCTCCAGGATCTTCCTGACCCAGGGATCGAACCCAGGTCTCCCACATTGCAGGCAGACGTTTTAACCTCTGCACCACCAGGGAAGCCCAGGTGTATGGAGAAGGGATATGAAATGGAGAATTTTTACCATGTGTTTTCTGCCATGTGCATGCTATCCATTCAAACAGTACATACATTAACAAAGGAAAAAGACAATGAAATGATCCTACCTGTGCCCTGGAAGGGTACTAGCAGCTAGACTGCCCATCCCCACGAGCTACAAGGCAGCGGCGATTATTAGAGGACACCAAAGAGCAACCAATTTTCTTTTTCTTCTGTTCTTTCCAAGTAATTGTATTATTTGTTCAAGTATAATTCACAAGATCATCCCATACAAAGCTCTGCCAATACACCACAGTAAACTGCCAGACGAAAAATGTACGACAATAGAAACACAATGCTCTTTTAGGAAAATTTCACCCATTATTATATCTAGACCCCTTTGTTCATCTTTGAAAATTATAATTTCTGAGCTGTAGGTAGGAACAAGAGGAAAATAATATTCAAAATATTCAGCTATGCTTGCTTTCTGATTTATATAAGGAAGCATGGGTTTCTGCTTTATTACCATCAAATTGTATAGTATCTTTAATTTTATATTTAACAACCAAGCCAAGCTATAGTTCATCTTAAGATATAATGTCTCAATTTAAGCATGAGCTTATGGGAATGAGCAAGGTAAACAATGAAATACACATACCAATATAAGTAATTATTTTTATTCTAACTTCCTATGCTAGTAAGAATTCTTCACTTGAACCATAAAATGAAAACACATTTTAAATTCTATTACACTGAACTAAAGATTTAAAAAGCAAAGTCCGTGATGGCTCCTGAAAAGTCACTCAGATGGGAATCTAGCTAAATTTCACTTGATATAGTAACTAACTTAATCTGGAAAAGGGAATGTTGTATTATACAAAGCTCCTTTCCTTCCAAAATTAAGAATATCAGTCAAATGTTTTGCTTCCAATACAGCTGTCGAGAAGCTCAAAGCCACTGTCATTTCTCCGTTATTTTTTGTCTTTTTGTTTCAGTATTGATTTTCATATGATTATTGAAGTAGTGCTTGTTCCTGCCAAAATTATTTTCATAGGCTTAAACACAAAATTCCCATAATCCTAATATCCCCCAAAACAAACATTAATATTTTATTTAAGTCTTTTTGTATATGTGAATGCAAGCTTCTCCTTCATATTAAATTTTGTATTATTTTCCACTATGATTTCATCAGCATTTTTCAATGTTATTACCCAGCTTTCAAAACCATAATAATATATGCCATAATTTCATTACTCTGATGTTATTGGCCAAGTAGATTATATTTTTCTACCAAACTACTACAAATGGCATTTTAATGAAACTGTGTGTTATTTGTAATTACATGGAATTAACTGCTAGAAGTGGTATTACTGAAAAAAGGTGATACCTTTAAGGCTTTTGATACACACACTATGGAACCTGTTGTTTTTACACAACCAGCTCCTCAGTTAAGAGTCTCTTGATTTTCTTTTGAATGTGGTCTTGACAGCAGGGCAATCAAGGTGTCTGGTGATCTGCTGACCAAAGTCTAGGTATGAGGCGGGAGCTAGGTCAGTCATGTTTCTCGTTCCAGGAATTTGGGCTTGGAGCAAATTGACACATGGACAGAAAGGATTGATGCTGATTCATCCCAGTGATGGTTCCTGGCAAAGGTTTCAGCAGTTTCTCCCAGTATCTCTGTAGCTATTATATTTCCTCTCCTTTTCTTTTGATTCTGTAAGCTACAAAATACTTTTTTGTTGTGGATCTTATTCCTTAAGTGAGTCATAATCAGTTTCTATAGCATGCAGCAAAAGATTTATGTAAACATCAATGAAAAGCCTTACCAAAAATTTAGGGGAATCTGCAGTTTGCCACATCTTCATCTCCATCAAATTTGTAAGTGAATCAACCTTCACTTATAGTCTTTGCTACTTTGATAAGCTAAAAAATGCATCTAATTGTTTTCCTTTACTTTTTATCATTAAGTTAAAATTTTGGATGCTTATTGGTTTATATATGTCCAGCTTTTATACATTATCAGTTTATTTCTTAGTTCACTTTTCTATTGGTATACTTGGAAAACTTTTAGTAATCAATGACAATGTCTATTCTCCCTGATTTTGTTGAAAGTACTAGGGATAAAATGATGGTAATCACTTTCTCTCTTTAAGAGGTTTTCAACCTAGTGAGTAAGATGGATATAAGCTGTGAATCACAATATTTTGAGGTAAGTCCTCTAATAGAAAACACTAGATTATTATTAGAGTAATATTAAACTGTTATTCATAATGTGCTAAAAATATTCTCTTGATTTACTTATGGCAGTTTAAGTTTGTTAAAATTTATGAGGTCAAATCTGTATGTTTTCCCCATCATACTGTGTTTATGAAGTCTATTTTTTTCTAACTTGACTTAGAGTTTCTTCATCTGATGTTTACTTCTAAATGCAAGGTGAGATACAGAGTGTACCTTTTTTGCAAATAATTACTCAATTTTCCCAGAACCACATATTGATCATTTTCTGTTTTCCCACAGATTTGTGATTATTGCATATTATGCTTTATTTTCCATAGTTTAGAGTTTGTATATTGAGGTTCTTGTCATTTCTTCTTCAGGTCTGTCTGCATATTAATATACTGTGTAAACTACAGCCATTTTTAATATCATTAGTTGACAGTAGAACTTCGTCTCAATGTTGTGGGTTTTTTTCTTATTTAAACATTCTTTTGCAATTAAAACTTATTTGCTGAGACTTTCCTGGTGGTTCAGTGGCTTGGACTCTATGCTTCCAATGCAGGGGCCTGGGTTTGATTCCTGGTCCAGGAACTAGATTCCACATGCCATGTGTAGCTTTCATGCCACAACTAAAGGCCCCCAAGTGCGGCAACTAAGATTTGTGACAGCCAAATAAATTTTTTTTAATATTCAAAAACTCCTTATTTGCTGATTTGTGTGAACTTTCAAATCTCTAAATTTCCAACAATCTCTTTCCATTTTAATTTAGATTGTCTACATATGTATGTGAGTATATATACACACATACACATACAATATTTCTATTTTAGAAAACCCTCTACCTTTTCTCATTTCTTGTCAATATCCATTAGTAAAGGTTTGAGTTTTAATTTCCTCTGAATCTTAACTTACTATAACAAAAAGTCAGTAGAAAATTTCAGGCAGCTCTGAAATAATTCCTTGCAACATTTAGAATATAAAATATTTATCTGTCGAGACAGACAAAGGGACAGAGAGACAGAGAGAAGAAACCAATAAAGATGGAGGGAAAAAAAAACCTGCTTCAGCTGCCTTCGAGACATTTCAGGATTGGCCTACTTTTTAAATTTTAATCAGCATGGTTAGAAACTAAAGATCATCTTTTTCTTTGAATAAAGAATTAAGTCAAAAATCACCACTTAAAATGACTTTATCAGTGTAATTCATTATTTTTTAGTCTTGCTTATCAAATATAGCACTTCTCCTGTCTGTAATGAGATGGCTGTGTTCACTCAGAGAAATCAATATGTATTACTCACATTCCATTCATCTAACTCATCAAAAATTGCAATTCAAGTAATCAGCAATGCTATTGTCATTTAATAGACATAGAAATAAAGAAGTGATAGGCTGTGGTGGAACTCACCTAAATGGAGGGAGTTTATATTTGCTCATGTGCCGTATTCATGCAGTCACAGTGCAAATGTGAACATTTAGTGCAATTTTTCTTGTCTAGTAGCATTTAAATTTATAGCCAATTGTATCAACTCAACTATACATCTGGCAATTGTCTTTGATTGAGTACTAAAGCCCTAGTGAAGTCACCCGCAAATTTTGTTGTTCAGTGAGGACCTGATTCAACTCTGATGTCATCTACACGCATCACGAAAACATTTCTTAGTCAAAGAAGAAACAATGCTAACTGCAGAAACTCAGAACCAACTGAGTATATCAGTAACAAGCCATCTGATCAGTTGCAAATCTGCATCCTAGAAATGTGCAACACATTGTCTCTCAAACCAATGCCCTGGTTGTTTTCTGATAAAATCCAGCAACAGGATTTGTTTTTTTCTTTTTTCCCTTTTGCTTGAGTAATAAGAGAGGTACTAGTCCTTTAAAGGTCTTTCCTGGTGGCTCAGCGGTTAAAGCGTCAGCCTGGAATGCGAGAGACCTGGGTTCGATCCCTAGGTAGGGAAGATCCCCTGGAGAAGGAAATGGCAACCCATTCCAGTACTCTTGCCTGGAGAATCCCAGGGAGGGAGAAGCCTGGTAGGCTACAGTCCATGGGGTCGCAAAGAGTCAGACAGGACTGAGCGACTCCACTTTTACCTTCAGTCCTTTAAAATCCTCTCCTTATCCACATATGTCCCCTCCCTCTGCTGTGTTCTAAGTTCAGTTCAGTCACTCAGTCGTGTTCGACTCTTTGCGACCCCATGAATCACAGCACGTCAGGCCTCCCGGTTCATTACCATCTCTCGGAATTCACTCAGACTCACGTCCATCGAGTCCGTGATGCCATCCAGCCATCTCATCCTCGGTCGTCTCCTTCTCCTCCTGCCCCCAATCCCTCCCAGCATCAGAGTCTTTTCCAATGAGTCAACTCTTTGCATGAGGTGGCCAAAGTACTGGAGTTTCAGCTTCAGCATCATTCCTTCCAAAGAAATCCCAGGGCTGATCTCCTTCAGAATGGACTGGTTGGATCTCCTTGCAGTCCAAGGGACTCTCAAGAGTCTTCTCCAACACCACAGTTCAAAAGCATCATTTCTTCAGCTTTCAGCTTTCTTCACAGTCCAACTCTCACATCCATTCATGACCACAGGAAAAACCATAGCCTTGACTAGACACACGTTAGTCAGCAAAGTAATGTCTCTGCTTTTGAACATACTATCTAGGTTGGTCATAATTTTTCTTCCAAGGAGTAAGCATCTTCTAATTTTATGGCTGCAGTCACCATCTGCAGTGATTTTGGAGCCCCCCAAAATAAAGTCTGACATTGTTTCCACTGTTTCCCCTTCTATTTCCCATTAAGTGATGGGACCGGATGCCATGACCTTCGTTTTCTGAATGTTGAGCTTTAAGCCAACATTTTCACTCTACACTTTCACTTTCATCAAATAAGGGTGGTATCACCTGATTATCTGAGATTATGGATATTTCTCCCAGCAATCTTGATTCCAGCTTGTGTTTCTTCCAGTCCAGCGTTTCTCATGAAGTACTGTGCATATAAGTTAAATAAGCAGGGTGACAATATACAGCCTTGACATACTCCTTTTCCTATTTGGAACCAGTCTGTTGTTCCATGTCCAGTTCTAACTGTTGCTTCCTGATCTGCATACAGATTTCTCAAGAGGCAGGTCAGGTGGTCTGGTATTCCCATCTCTTTCAGAATTTGACACAGTTTACTGTGATCCACACAGTCAAAGGCCTTGGCATAGTTAATAAAGCAGAAATAGATGTTTTTCTGAAACTCCCTTGCTTTTTGTGTGATCCAGCGGATGTTGGCAATTCGATCTCTGGTTCCTCTGCCTTTTCTAAAACCAGCTTGAACATCAGGAAGTTCACGATTCACGTATTGCTATAGTCTGGCTTGGAGAATTTTGAGCATTACTTTACTAGCATGTGACATGAGTACAATTGTGCAGTAGTTAGAGCATTCTTCGGCATTGCCTTTCTTTGGAACTGGAATGAAAACTGACCTTTTCCAGTCCTGTGGCCACTGCTGAGTTTTTCAGATTTCCTGGCATACTGAGTGCAGCACTTTAATGTTCCCTCCCTCTTTTGTGTTCTGTTTTGGTTTATGCTAATTATCCAAGGAGTGGTGGCTGCGTGGGCACAGGAGGGACGAGAGGACCTACTCTACGTTCAAGGTCAGGAGGGGCAGCAGTGAGGAGATACCCCTCGTCCCAGGTAAGGAACAGCAGCTGCGCTTTCCTGGAGCAGCCATGAAGACATACCCCGTTTTCAAGGTAAGAGAAAACAAAGTAACACGGTAGGTGTTGCAGGAGGGCATCAGACGGCAGACACACTGAAACTATAATCACAAAAAACTAGTCAGTCTAATCACACTAGGACACAGCCTTGTCAAACTCAAAGAAACTAAGTCATGCCCTGTGGGGACACTCAAGACGGGCAGGTCATGGTGGAGAGGACTGACAGAATGTGGTCCACTGCAGAAGGGAATGGCAAACCCCTTCAGTATTCTTGCCTTGAGACCCCATGAACACTATGAAAAGGCAAAATAATAGGATACTGAAAGAGGAACTCCCCAGGTCTGTAGGTTCCCAATATGCTACTGGAGATCAGTGGAGAATAACTCCAGAAAGAATGAAGGGATGGAGCCAAAGCAAAAGCAATACCCAGCTGTGGATGTGACTAGTGATAGAAGCAAGGTCTGATGCTGTAAAGAGCAATATTGCATAGGAACCTGGAATGTCAGGTCCATGAATCAAGGCAAATTGAAAGTGGTCAAACAAAAGATGGCAAGAGTGAATGTCGACATTCTAGGAATCAGTGAACTAAAATGGATTGGAATGGGTGAATTTAACTCAGATGACCAAGAGTCCGAAATGCAGTACTTGGATGCAATCTCAAAAATGACAGAATGATCTCTGTTCGTTTCCAAGGCAAACCATTCAATATCACAGTAATCCAAGTCTATGCCCCAACCAGTAATGCTGAAGAAGCTTAACGGTTCTATGAAGACCTACAAGAACTTTTAGAACTAACACCCAAAAAAGATGTCCTTTTCATTATAGGAGACTGGAATGCTAAAGTAGGAAGTCAAGAAACACCTGGAATAACAGGCAAATTTGGCCTTGGAATAAGGAATGAAGCAGGGCAAAGACTAATAGAGTTCTGTCAAGAGAAAGCACTGGTCATAGCAAACACCCTCTTGCAACAACACGAGAAGACTCTACACATGGACATCACCAGATGGTCAACACTGAAATCAGACTGATTATATTCTTGGCAGCCAAAGATGAAGAAGCTCTATACAGTCAGCAAAAACAAAACCAGGAGCTGATTGTGGCTCAGATCATGAGCTCTTTATTACCAAATTCAGACTGAAATTGAAGAAAGTGGGGAAAACCACTAGACCATTCACTATGACCTAAACCAAATCCCTTATGATTATACAGTGGAAGTGAGAAATAAATTTAAGAGACTAGATCTGATAGACAGAGTGCCTGATGAAATATGGACAGAAGTTCATGACACTGTACAGGAGACAGGGATCAAGACCATACCCATGGGAAAGAAATGCAAGAAAGCAAAATGGCTGTCTGCGAAGGCCTTGCAAATAGCAAAGGAGAAAGGAAAGATATAAGTATCTGAATGCAGAGTTTCAAAGAATAGTAAGAAGAGATAAGAAAGCCTTCCTCAGTGATCAGTGAAAAGGAATTGAGGAAAGCAATAGAATGGAAAGACTAGAAATATCTTCAAGAAAATTAGATATACCAAAAAAACATTTCATGCAAAGATGGATGGGCTCGATAAAGGACAGAAATGGTATGGACCTCACAGAAGCAGAAGATACTAAGAAGAAGTGGCAAGAATACACAGAAGAACTGTACAAAAAAGATCTTCATGACCCAGATAATCACAATGGTGTGATCACTCATCTAGAGCTAGATATCCTGGAATGTGAAGTCAAGTGGGCCTTAGAAAGCATCACTACGAACAAAGCTAGTGGAGGTGATGGCATTCCCGTTGAGCTGTTTCAAATCCTGAAAGATGATGTTGTGAAAGTGCTGCACTCAATATGCCAGGAAATCTGGAAAACTCAGCAGTGGCCATAGGACTGGAAAAGGTCAGTTTTCATTCCAATTCCAAAGAAAGGCACTGCCAAAGAATGCTCAAACTACTGCACAATTGCACTCATCTCACACACTGGTAAAATAATGCTCAAAATTCTCAAAGCCAGGCTTCAGCAATATGTGAACCGTGAACTTCCTGATGTTCAAGCTGGTTTTAGAAAAGGCAGAGGAAGCAGAGATCAAATCGCCAACATCCAATGGATCATCGAAAAAGCAAGAGAGTTCCAGAAAAATATCAATTTCTGCTTTATTGACTATGCCAAAGCCTTTGACTGTGTTGGTCACAAAAAAACTGTGGAAAATTCTGAAGGAGATGGGATACCAGACCACCTGACCTACCTCTTGAGAAACCTGTATGCAGGTCAGGAAGCAACAGTTAGAACTGGACATGGAACAACAGACTGGTTCCAAATAGGAAAAGGAGTATGTCAAGGCTGTATATTGTCACCCTGCTTATTTAACTTATATGCAGAGTACATCATGAGAAATGCTGGGTTGGAAGAAGCACAAGCTGGAATCAAGATTGCTGGGAGAAATATCAATAATTTCAGATATGCAGATGATACCACCCTTATAGCAGAAAAAGCCTCTTGATGAAAGTGAAAGTGGAGAGTGGAAATGTTGGCTTAAAGCTCAACATCCAGAAAACTAAGATCATGGCATCTAGTCCATCACTTCATGGGAAATAGATGGGGAAACAGTGGAAACAGTGTCAGACTTTATTTTGGGGGGGGGCTCCAAAATCACTGCAGATGGTGACTGCAGCCATGAAATTAAAAGACGCTTACTCCTTGGAAGGAAAGTTATGACCAACTTAGATAGTATATTCAAAAGCAGAGACATTACTTTGCCGACTAAGGTCCGTCTAGTCAAGGCTATGGTTTTTCCTGTGGTCATGTATGGATATGAGAGTTGGACTGTGAAGAAAGCTGAGAGCTGAAGAACTGATGCTTTTGAACTGTGGTGTTGGTTCAGAAGACTCTTGAGAGTCCCTTGGACTGCAAGGAGATCCAATCAGTCCATTCTGAAGGAGATCGGTCCTTGGTGTTCTTTGGAAGGAATGATGCTGAAGCTGAAACTCCAGTACTTTGGCCACCTCTTGCAAAGAGCTGACTCATTGGAAAAGACTCCGATGCTGAGAGGGATTGGGGACAGGAGGAGAAGGGGACAACAGAGGATGAGATGGCTGGATGGCATCACCGAATCGCTGGAATGAATTTGAGTGAACTCCGGGAGTTGGTGATGAACAGGGAGGCCTGTCGTAGTCCAATTCATGGGCTTGCAGAGAGTCGGACACAACTGAGCGACTGAACTGAACTGAATTTCGAGCAGTAGCTTTTAAGGTTTTCTTAACCATTTCCAGTTAATCTGGAACGTTAATAAATGGAAAAAACTTGCAAACCATGGTTATCTCCTTTAGTCCCTAATTCACCTATTGATCAGTTTAAAGTCTATAGATCTCTGGAAGTAGGAAATTCTGTTTTAGAAATACTGGTACATATTTAAAGGACTCTGTAGACAAAATGATTGTATTAAATACAAATATTTTACATGCAGACATACCTATAGCCCTATAATCCTAGATGCCATCTCTAAATGCCTACCAATTTTTCATTTCCTTGATTCAAGATAATATTAATGTGATATATCATTTCAGATAGGACTAGAAAATATTCAGATGTACAAATTGGTAGATGTAGTCATTTCTGCTTGCATTACTTTTAGGTAGGATGTTAGGTATGAGCAAGGATGGGAGGCTTAGGGAAAACATTGCAAGCTCATCTCTAAACTGCATTCAGACACACCCAGGAGAGCTCACAGATTAGCTACAAAATAACCACAGGGGCTTTTCCAACTCCTACACAGGCACCCTAGGCACACTACTAGTACTACTACTACTACTAACTACTACTACTAAGTCGCTTCAGTCATGTCTGACTCTGTGCAACTCCATAGACGGCAGCCCACCAGGCTTCCGCATCCCTGGGATTCTCCAGGCAAGAACACTGGAGTGGGCTGCCATAAGGAATCCTAGATAGCTAGGAGCCAATCAAGGGTTCATAAATATTCTATGCTAAATCACTTCAGTTGTGTCCGATTCTGTGCGACCCAGTAGATTGCAGCCCACCAGGTTCCCCCGTTCCTGGGATGCTCGAGGCAAGAACACTGGAGTGGGCTGCCATTTCCTTCTCCAATGCATGAAGTGAAAAGTGAAAGTAAAGTCGCCAAGTCGTGTCCGACCCTTGGCGACCCCATGGACTGCAGCCCATCAGGCTCCTCCGTCCATGGGATTCTCCAGGCAAGAGCACTGGAGTGGGGTGCCATTGCCTTCTCCTTATATATATTTGATTATAACAGACCGAATTATGGGAAGATAAATACAACAGTTCTGTAACTTGCAACTGTCAACTGGCCTTGGACATATACCTATTTGCATTCCCTTTCTTGATTGGTGGTGGGTACAGGTCCTGTTTTGCAGGGGGCACAACCAGGAGGAGGAGTGTGCACAGTGCTAAGTCCTTTCAGTTGTGTCAGACTCTGTGCAACCCAATGAACTATAGCCCCCCAGTCTCCTCTGTCCATAGGATTCTCCAGGCAAGAGTACTGGAGGGGCTTGCCATGCCCTCCTCCAGGGCATCTTCCTGACCCAGGGATCAAACTCATATTTCTTATGTCTCCTGCATCAGCAGGCAGGTTGTTTAATACTATCCCGGGAAAGAGACAGAAGTATAAAAAGCAGGAAGCCAAAAGGGAATGTTAGGTCAACTCCTTTCCGGCTCGTCTACTCCCATCTTGGGAGTGTCTGTCTAATAAAAGATCGTCTGCTTCAGCTGTAACTTGTCTGTTGTTTTAAACCTTTTAGTCCACTGTTCCAAATTTTTGTCGCTATAAGAACTGAGGGAGAAAAATAAACCAATGCAATGTTACCACATTATAAATGCAAGCCTGTACAATGGGCAGAAGACATGGAGTTAACACGCACACTTAGTAGATGACAATGTTTCTAAACTTGGCTCTACTTTCAGTTGACCTTGGGCAATTATTAACTCCCTCAAGTTCTTTCTTATACATAGCGGACCTTAGACTAATGACCTGGGTCTTCCCTGGGTCAATTGACTTATGGTGAGTTTTCATCTGTTTCATAATCAGCCAGAGCTGACTTGTATGCTAGGTACAATAACTGTTGGTTGCTTTACTTGCCTTTTTAAACACTGTTTTCCTAAAGTTTTGTACTTGGGCAGAATGGAGAAAAGCCTGGGCAATAAAAGATAAAGGCTTAAGTGGGTGGAATTTTTTAAACTGGGCATATAGTAAAACAGCAGTATCAGAAGACATTTCCTCATCTGCTAAAAATGAACTGTAGAGCAGTAATCTCAAAAGATTTTCTTTGAATGATGGAAATCAATTCAGAAATGACCATTATTAACATTGTGTGCCCTGCACTAATATATAGTCATAATAAAACTTGTGAATAAAATGGCATTAATTCATTATGTAATGTGGCTTCTTGAGATTACAATTTCAGTTTTCCTCCAATATAAAAATACTGTTCACAACTAAGTTTTTAAAGTCAAGCTAGGGTCCATTCTTTATATGAAGGTAAACACACACACATTTATTTTGATATGTAAGCTAAAGGCTCTAAAGAAAATGATGAAACGAAAAGCTCAGAAAGTGAAACTGGAATCATAATTGCACACTTTCATGAGCAAGAGTAGAGAAAATAGTGCAAGGTTTTATCTGTACTTGGACTGACTGGATAACCAAATCAATTCTGAATTAAAGATGAACTAATTTTGAAATTTTGAAGTGTTTTGTCATTTATTATTAGATGATCAGATTGTGAGGTTTTGGGGTTTTTTTTTTTGGAGGGGATGAATAAAATTAGGAAAACCTTGACCTCAAACACTAGGGGTTCTGATTGACTTTCACAGAGGTACATAAATACATCACTTTCAATTTGGAAGAAGTAGAACGTTTCTCATTAAAATTATGTATCTGGGTGATTTCTATGTCAAATTCACTCATCTTCTTTAAATGAGGTTATGTAGATTGACCGTGGATAGTCATAAACACTCTTTAAAATGTTGTTAGTTTGAATGCAATATGTTAAAATATAGTATTTTCCACTTCAGTTCCTCTGAAAAAATATTGATTTTAAAGAATTTTTAAAGGCAGATATCCTGTCATATTTTGCTCAGTCATCTTTAAATTGTTAACCATCTTTAAAGGTTTTTAAATCATCTTAAACCGTCTTTAAATCGTTAATCATCTTTAATTGTCATCATATCCAGTGTTTTTAGTTACACAGCTTCAGAAGTAACATGTATCAGATATTCACCATGATCACTTTTCAGTTCTTAGATTAATGTGAGTATATTTGTGTAGGTGTGTGGGTAGATGTGTATTGACTGGAGACAAAATGAGATGGAAAGAGACTGAGCCATGGATAGTGGACAGGCTGGTAGGTGATAAATCATCTATACACATATATAAATAAGTTACAAAATATATAGAAAGTTACCTACTTATATTTTTCATTTATGATCTATTCTATTTTACCCCAAGAAAATATAAGCTTTATGAGGGCAAGGGTTTTGATTTACTCTCTAATATTGTCAAAGCCAACTAGAACAATGTTTTGCACACAGCTGGAACACAGTTCAATTTGTTACAATTTACTTGAATAAACTGGTATCATTATTAATAAGACAGTACCTGAAAGGATAAGAATTATGTCTTATGAAGTATATTCATCACTTAGGCTGGATCGGTGAATTTGTTTCAAATTCAGGAGTGGCTAGTTTTCCTGAGAGCTTTTCCAGTATGTGTGCATGTATGTGTAGTGTGTGTGTGTGTGTGTGTGTGTGTGTGTGTGTGTGTGAAAGAGAGACAGAGAGAAAGACTGCGAGAGAATGTAAATGAATTTCAGGTTTACTGAGCTGCTTGCGGTTTTTAATTCCCTGAAACATGTTAGTTTTCAAAAAACAAATTATTTCACCATGAATTAAATGAATGTAAATTACTATTAATTAAAATAAACTTCACTCTTACTTAATTTATTAATAGAAACTAATCATGACCACTTGACAAATTATGTTTCAAGAAGATCATGGTGTTTATTGTATTGCTATTCACAGTAAATGTGATCTTTTTACAAAAGTTATGCAGTATTGAAATTAAAATCCAGTATAGGTCAGAAAGTGAATTTGGTGGCCTGGAATCTTGACAACTTGACATTTACTTGAGTTACTAGATTTCATCTAGAAAATAAAGCAATCTGAGCTCACGGGCTGCCATGCAGCAAAACAAGTCAAAGCTAAAGTGAATTTGCAGAATAAATAGAACTTGAATTGCTTGTATAAACAAGTTGCTAACTTCATCTACTTCCTCCCCTAAACTTGAGTGGCCCCCTTCCCACACACTCCCTCAGTGACACATAGACCTTGCCGCTTTATTCTGCTCATTGACACATTTATCTGCACTTTGTTACATATTTGTCTCGTGGTTTTGAAAAGTATTTAATTACCTGAAAAATACTCCCAAATCACAGTCTGTTCCCTCAAAAAAAAAAAACCTCAAAACCCCTTAAAATGAATAAAAAAGCTCTGTTTCTGCTTAGAAAGTTGTGACTTGCCCCAATACATAATGCAGTAGATTTACAAGATGTTATTTGTTTGCAAAGTGAAAAACCACATTCTTAGCCAAGTATTTGAAAACTGCCTTAAAAAGTTCCACTTTGATAACTAGATGCTTTTAGTAAGTGGTTTTAAGCTATTTTAAAACTATTGATTAGTAATGCAACAACGCGTTTACTGTGTTTAATCACCTCAATAAAGTCCTAAAAGTTACAACTAAATATTGTAATATTATAGTACTCACCCGGCAACAGGTAAACTTTGTATTGAAATGTAACAATCACAAGCAATACTCTGTTTAATGATATCTAAAAACTAGCCTTTCAAACCAGATGTGATGACTACTAAGGGGAAAGTACTCGCTGCCAGTTTTGTACTAACCCAAATGCAATGATAAGTGTTCAAATAAAATAGAACGAAAAATTCCATTTACAGTTCATGCATTGTGATGAAAAAAATGTGCAACCATTCTCAGACATAAAATTAACATCATTCCTAGCTCACCAGTAAATTATTCACCTGCTTCATAATTATTTTAAATTACTAAATTGGGGGGAAGTAATCGTTAAAATTAAAAAAAAAAACACCTTGTAAAAAATGCTGACATTTTGGACAGCTCCCTTCTGATTTTTCTACAGCATTTCTATGAGGTGTTCTTACTTTTTTTTTTTTTTTTAAGCTTTGCCAAATCATAAATGAGCCCCGCCAAAGTCGTTTCCGCCGCTGAGGTTTGGGTTTTATTTTTGCTGTATTTTGCTGCGTTGTGTTTAAGGGCAAAATATTCCTCCAGTGAAAAGGATTAAGGATCTATATAACGGGGGAAGTGCTGTTCTCAGCTTAATATCCGGCTCCCTGTACTGAGCTAATTTTTAAATGTTTTCCAAAGGTTCTAGCTGGTAAGAGGCAGCTGCCCTCCACTCCCATTCCCGCTACAATTAATTCGCTTCTGTAAAGGACCACAGCCTCTCCATCTATGCCAGGCAGGGACAGTTTGTCAGTGCCGAGGTATTTCAAGAACTTTCCAAGCAAAGACTCCTAGGAGACAAAAGACCACGTACAAAGCAATCGCCAAGAATAACTTTGTGCGTCCCGAAGGGGGATGGAGAAACCCCTGCACTGAGCTCCGGAGACCTGGACTTAGCCCGGTAGCACCATCCATTTGCAGCAGCGAAACAACAACAACAAAAAACGCAGCCTTCTGCGGAAAGGTTTACACCGCAGGTGGAACTCCCAGTGGCTTTACAAAATAAGTTAATCTAATATATAAAATAAAAAACAGTGTATGTACTGGAGGAAGCTGGGTACGTAACCCTGGTTACACTTGGGAGGTTAACCTGCTTTAGGTCTAGTTGCCCAGACCCAAGTGGGCTGGAACTTTCTCCGAGGGCGGAGCCACCCTACAGTTCGCAGCGGCCACGCGCGCGCCCGGCCGTGTCCGGATCCCGAATATATCTACCAAGGTAGCTTGATGAGGTAGGGGCTCCACCTGAACCGGCACTCAAGCCCCGCCCCGTTCCAGTGACACGCGTGCCCCACACTGGCGCGGGCCAGGAACATTCTCAATCAGCCCCTCAAAGCTGGACTCTCTCCCTCCCCAAATCTGCATCCCCAAAAAGTGTAGCGAGCTTCCTCTTCCTACGCGGGGCGTCCGACACAAAAAAGTCGCCTCTCTCCAAGCCTAGCTCCATTCTCCAAGCCTAGCTCCATTTCCCAACACTCATTCCTCTCACCCCTGTCCGTCATCCTTTTTCCCAGCGAAGCGGACCAACCTTTACTTTCCTCTCTCATCTCCTCCCCTCCAAAGTCCTCGGCGCAAAGTGGTACTTTGGGGAGCCTCGGTGAATGTGCCTGTCCCCTGGCGCACTGACAGCTCCCTCTTTTCATCAAGGCAATAAACTTCAATTTGCCAGGCTCTTAAATGAGCACTGAGGACTTTCCCCGTGCGTTCTCGTGCGCTCTCCCTCCAGCTGAGCCAAGTGCATCCAATTCACTCTATCCCAGCCTGGAGCCTGAAGGACGTAGGTTCACGCGAGAGGGGACCCACCGCGCTCCTCGCAAAGTGCCCTAAACCGCGCGCTCACACACGCAAATGCACACACAATGCCATCCCCGCGCTATCAAAGTCAGCCGGCGCAGAGGGGAAAACGCACGAGCAGGAGTGGCACCCGGGCGATCATCAGCCTAGCCGTGCGTCCGGACTCGCTGCCCGGGTCCCAAACACCTTTGTCTGAATGCCCCCGGAACAATGAGCCTCGAAATCCCCAAAGAGAACACCAGTGGCCCCAGGGGCAGAGCGCACACTGCCGGGCCAAACCTTACCCGTGGGGCGCGTGGTCTCCCGCCGCTTGGCTGGCCCGCGGGCCACAGGGACGTTGCAGCCGGGGTCCCGTAGATGCTGCTGCTCCGCTGCCGCTGCCCCATCCCCAACGGCAGCATCACTTCGCTGCCGCCGCCGCCGCCTCGTGCTCCGTTCTCTCGGCCGCCCCTCCCCGGCGTCCGCCTGCAGGACCGGCAGCGCCTGCGGCGCAGCGGGGTGGGCAGCAGCGGAGGCGGTGGCGCCCGCGCGAGCTCGCCCAGCTGTACCGGCTCGAGCAGCCGCGGCGGCAGCCGGAGCACCCAAGCCCGGCTGCGCTTCCCCGGCGAAGGCTCTGGCCTCGGCGACTGACAACGCTGGGTAGCCAATCGCTGCCTCGCCCCGCACGGCGGGGGGAGACCAATCAGAGCGGAAGGCCCAAGGTTTTCCTCCGCCTTTGCTCAGCAGGCTCGTTTCCGGGAGAGGCAGCGAGGCTGCTAGCGTTTGGGATGAAGGAGGCAAGAGAGGAGCGCGCGGCGAGACCCCTGGCTCTCGAGACTTAGGTGCTGCTGGACGACCGGGCCCACTGAGGTGGGCCTGGCGCTTTTTTTGACTGTCTGGAGCCCGTGGCTTAGCAGGAAAGGGCGTGCTGGGGTGACTCAGTCCCCAGAGCGTCGGCTCGGAGGGTCAGCGTCTTGGCATCCCTGGGCCTCGGACGTGGGGCCCGAGTGGGTCACGAACGGCAGTGCCGGAGAGCGCATCCCGGGAGGTGGTCGCCGCCTTGGAGGAATCATGCGAACAGTCACCAGACAGCGCCCCCGTCCTTCTCTCTTTGGTAGCTTTGGCATCTGAAAAGAGTGGTACTTCTGAGCCTCCGAACTGCTCCTTGCCATAGTAATCAGTCCAAAAGATTGCCCGAGCTATGAAAGAGGCATCTGGAGAAATGTTCTCAAAGTTGTAGGTGGAGGGTCCCTGCAGACCTTCCTTCCCAATGAACTTTCCCACCTTCACCCAGCAAAACAAAACACCTCAGGTAGTAAGGAGAAAGCTACTTTAAACAGGCAACGTAGTTGGTTGTTACCCCCCCCTCCTTTTTTTAACCTTTGGGGAATCACTTCTGAATGATTAAATGGGTGCTTTTTTGTTCGTGTGTGTGTGTGTGTGTGTGTGTGTGTGTGCGCGCGCGCGCGCGCCCACGCTCTCACTTGACACAAACACGAGAGAAATGATGTTATTTAACAAGGAAAGAAAAAGAGAAAATGGCAGACTGTCCCCACATGACCATCTCCCCAAATTAATGATGATCTTCCCTTATGCAGCATTGTTAAGTCCCTTCAGTGCAAATACGACTGAAAGGTCCAGAGTTCTAGTAAGTCTATAATCAATTGCAGTAAATTATTATTGCAGTAAGACAAACAAGTTCTACAGGAAGATGTTAACGTGTGGGTCATTCTTCGAGTAACCTCTATCTTACAAAGTTGTTGCAAACGTCAAAAGTCACGTGTATAAATTAGCAACATAGTCGTCTAATTAGTTGGAATTCAGAATGCTGCTGCTGCTAGTTCTAATTATATTTAAGTGATCTTTGTCTCTTTGCAACAATCACCTTTCTTCATTTGCCTTCTAAGATAATTCCATGTAACCCATGATACCTCAAACAAACCCTGCAGAAATTTTGTGAGCACTCTTCGGGAAAAGTTGATCGCAGAACAGACTTGTGTGCTGCTGTCTTCCAGTACTATAGAAAATGTATGCCTACATATCAGCCCAATTCATCCGAATTTTCCTGTACTCCTTTACCCCCTTCATGAGTCATTTGACCTGTCTAGTTCGGGAGATAGACCATCTCTGATTAAGAAAACAACAGTGCAATTAAAACATATATTTATTTTTAGGACTTCTCTGGTGGCTCAGATGGTAAAGCATGTGCCTACAGTGCGGGGGACCTGGGTTCGATCTCTGGGTCAGGAAGATCCCCTGGCTAAGGAAATGGCAACCCACTCCAGTACTCTTGCCTGGAAAATCCTATGGACGGAGGAGCAACATGTATGCCACATCACTTTGAATTTTTAATCAAGAGAAGAGTTTTTTTTTTTTTGCTTTATTTAGCATTTTAAATTTTTTTTTTAACTGTAACTTAAAATTAACACCCTCATTAACTACATGAAGTAATCAGTAGAGGAATGGAGTTTAAGTCTGGAAGAAAAAGGAAAAACAAAAAGGTGCTTTATTCAAACTGGGGGGAAAGGGGAGTTATTTGCAATAACTAGAAATATTTAAAAATATATCTTAAAATTGGAAAATTTAAATGCAATAACAGTTTAGAAATATTTGTGTTAAAAGATAAAATGGCCTTCAATCAAAAGACTAATCCTGACTAAAGAAAGCATGTGAAATATGAAAATGTTACCAAACTTTAAAACGCTAAAAATTTTTTGAGAACTGCACACAAATATCTACATAATTTTTCTAACTACCCCTCTGTGCCCTGCCTAATATAGTCTTTTCTAGTATCCTGTAATCTTTTCTATGATATCTGGAATTTGCAACAGTTAACCCTGAAAATATATGGGTCCTAATGTAATTTGGTAGTGATTAAGATGATCAAACAACTTCTTACAGAAGCAAAAATGTTAAAGAAAATTCACAATAATACATACAGATAAAACACTAATATTGCCTACTGCTAGTGCTATGCATAAGCAGCTTTGAGCAAAAGAAACCTTACACCATTAACAACTTACTAAGAATGAAAACCATTAAATATTTAAAATTGATGAAGATTGAAAATTTTTTTAAAAGCTGAAAAGATTGCATGTGATGCTAGTTTTATGCATGGCTGTGAATTTCATCATCTATATTTGTCAGAAAGTCTAGGATTTTTTAAATACAAGTATTTAATGAGCTAATTAATTCCTCTTTGTATGTGTGTGTGTTTTTAAGTATCTCTGTTTTTCTCCCCCTGTGATGAGAGAACGCATTCAACTTGTTAGAGGAGGAAGAAATTTGCTTGTGTGCAGGTGTGCTAAGTTGCTTCAGTCATGTCTGACTCTGAGATGCTATGGACTACAGCATGCCAGGCTCCTCTGTCCAAGGGATTCTCCAGGAAAGAATATGGGAGTGGGTTGCCACGCCCTCCTCCAGGGGATCTTTTTGACCCAGGGATTGAACTTGTATCTCTTGCATTGGCAGGTGGACTCTTTATTGCTATTGCCATCTGGGAAGCCCAAACTTTAATATATATATATATAATAATTTTATATTAAGTGATGTAAAAAATCTATATTTGTCAAGAATAGAAACTGAATACTTCATTGGAATCAATTCTGAATAAAAGCTACATCCAGCAGACACAAAAGTGAATAAAAAGGAAAGAAATCAGTCTAGTTTCAGCTCTGCTTATGACCAGGTGAAAAATCACAGGTCAGTCACTTAAATTTACCCAGCATTTCTTATCTGTAAAATAGAGATTAAAAACAAAGTAAACCTATAGCTGACTTTCTTAGACGTGAGGATTAACTTATAATTGGAACTATAAGCCACCATGGGCTTTTTGCAGAAAAGATACTCCAGAAAGGTATTGCATTGGAATTTAATGATAGTATTACCCTATTCCGAATGTGACTTGATGTAATTCACACAACAGCCCTGTTCATTGTGGATATGTATTGATAATACCTGTTTCTACAGATGAATGTAAGTTCAAAGAAGCTTTCCTCTTTCTTTCTTTCTTTTTTTTTTTTTTTTTACCAATTTTACGGTAAATTGACTGTCAGATACATTTTGTTTATTGTCATCCAGAGACTGTTTTTCTCATGGTTCCTTCACTATGCCATTTCCAATATGGTTGAAATATGCACATTTAAAGGCTGGTTCCTTCATTTAAATGAAAGTCAACCCATTTCATTTAGTATTGGATGTCAGCTGCACCTGTAATAAAAGGATTTCACCCAGTAATGTAATTAATTAGATAACTTCAAATACGTAAGTCTTCTGTTTTCATATTTAGAACTCTGAAACATCTATAACAATGGATGCTGTGCTCATGTTAAAAGGTTACTATGTAGGTTTCTTGTGTTAAAAGATTAAAGAAAAATCAAGACAAGAAAACAAAACCACCAGAAAGGAATTGTATTCTATTCAGGTCATCATAACTAGTATTTTTTTTTTACAGACTTTATACCAGCACCCCCACGAACACACATAGGTACAATAAAGTCACTCATCAAAATTTAATAGGGGACAGGTCTCCAAACCAAGCAAATATTACAACATCTAGCTTTATATTATTCCCCCTCATCATACTTTTCTCCTGAGACTGGGGAGTTGTCAGGAGAAAGGGAATAATTGAAACTAAGAGAAGATATCCAAAGACAAAGCACAGACACAGCAACAAGCATAGGAAATCACTTACAATTAAGAGAACACAAAGATGGCAGAGGCTCTTTTCAGGGGAGGCAATTTAATATGAAATCCCAGAAGAAATTGAAAAGTAATTTGGCACTGTGGAATCCAAGGAAAGATAAAGTTGTGAAAGGACTGGAAAGTGAAATATGCCAACTCTTGACTCAGTGTTGACGAGAGATATTATGGTAGGCTGATATGAATGAAAATCATCTGACCCACACAGAATGGGAAAAGGAATTCCAGTGTGTATGCTTCTATCATACTGCAAGTGTGCTAAGTCACTTCAGTGGTGTCCAACTCTTTGCAACCCTATGGACCGTAGCCCTCCAGGCTCCTCTGCCCATGGGTTCTCCAGGCAAGAATATTGGAAGCGGTTTCTGTGCTCTCCTCCAGGGGAGCTTTCTGACCCAGGAATTGAACCCATATCTCTTATGTTTCCTGCACTGGCAGGTGAATTCTTTACCACTAGCGCCACATGGGAAGTCCTTACTATTGTGTTAGAAAAGAGTTACGTTATTCTAGGTTTAGTATTTTGAAATAAAGGTGGAGCTATGATTTATACAGAAGGCTGTAGAAGAATTTTAATTGATACAGAATCTCACAAAGTCTTAAAGTACGGACAGTCTTTACTGTTATCATTGGAACAAAACGTTTGCAAAGATAGGCACTCCTTCAATGAGCGTGTGTGTTATGGAAACCAAACCATTACCAAAATTGAAGGAAAAAAATATTTAACTACCCATTAGATAATCTTCAATTTTTATAATTTCAAATTCAGTTATTTTCTTGCCTAATAACTAATAATCCAATCTCTTGTAATAATATTTCTTTTTTTCCTGTAACTTTAATCACTAAAGTTAATCTATTTTTCTACTTCATGCTGGACCTGCATGTTGCATTGGTCCAGCCTCAAGTAGAAAAGTGGAAAGGAGATGAGAGGGCATGTGTTGGGGGAAGGCTAGGCAAGTGAAGGAAGAGAAGTGGGGGGATGGAAAGAGTAGGAAGGAGAGGTGTAGAGGTTTTTCTTAGTTATTTGTGAAGCAGTTTTCCATGGCTTCATAAATCAATATTTCTCTCAGAAGCCACTTAAAGCAAAGGACACTAAAAAATTAATTTCAAAAAATTAATGACTTCTATATTACCACAGTAGAATGCTGTTTAAGTGCCTAGCATAGTGCTAGGAGCTCAATAAATGTTTGATCAAGGAAAAAGGAACTTATAAATATTGCATGGGATTTTGCGGGGGGCGCAGTGGGGGTGGGCAGGCTGCTGCTAAAAGTTAAAATCAACTGATAACATTTAACATGTCTTGTAATTATGACTTTTACCTTTATATAAATGAAATCTTAATATGTAATATTACTTTTCAGTTTTCCCAAAATTGGTGAGCAGATCACATGCTGGGATACATTCTCTCCTCAGTCTGAATCTTTCTTTTTCCTTAGCTTCCCAGCCCCTCACCCAGTCAGGTGTAACTCATTCTCCAGGTGCTTTTGGATGATTAGGAAGTATGCCTGGAGAATGATCCTGCTTGCTAGGGAGAAAAGTGCTGGTAAAAGGTCAAAGCTGAGTTCCTAGGGACTGGGGCAGCTGAAGCTAATAACATGAATCATCATTAGCTTTTACTGATGCCAAGTCATGCAAGTCTGTGGCGTTCATACAGAAAGAGAAATTTGGATCAATAGGGCTTTATGTGACCATGCAGCTTGATAATTACTTTCTAGAAATTAAGTTTGTAAAGGCTTTTTTCTTCCTTAAATTTTTTTTCTGTGTTCTGAAAGCCTGCCTTAGTTTTTGTACCTGTAGATAAACCCATAGTATTTTCTTTCAGCCCTCTTTTTAAATTTTTATGATGATGCATTACTTTGGAGGTAGGCTGAATGTGTCCTTTATAGTCAGTAACCTTGGGTGTCTGTTTAACAGTGTGCTGATAATTCACAATAGGATTGATTTTTTTAAATCCACTTCTCTGAATGTTTAAAAAACCAAGTCACAAACATAAACAGCCCTTGTTTTGTCATCGGCTGGTATTGTGGCTGTTGACCTGGCAATGCGAGGGGTAGGTAGGCCACATGGTTTAGCTGGTAAATGAAGTGAGCAGGCCACGGCTCTGCTGTGCTTAGTGGCTCGGTCATGTCCGACTCTGCAAGCCGATGGCCTGTATGTGGCTGGCCAGGACCCTCTGTCCATGGTTACTCCTCAGGCAAGAATACTGGAGTGGGTTGCCATGCCTCCAGGGCATCTTCCCAACCCAGGGATTGAACCTGGTCTCCCGCACTGCAGGCAGATTCTTTACCTTCTAGCCACCAGGGAAGCCCACAAGCCATTGCTACTTCTGTTTTATTGCAAGTTGACTTACAAAACCAGTGAACACCATGGAACGCTTTTATATCACAGAAAAAAATATATAGACTTGCACATCTCAGTGTAGAAGGCCATAAGTATAAATAGCCAACTAAATATTTTATGCCCTCACAATGTCAAGAATTTTTGAGGCTTTAAAATAAACTGAGGAGTTGAGAGCATGTGTTTATAAGCGTGATAGCACAGAACATAACTTTCTTTGCACATAGACTCATTCAAGCCCATTTGCCCTTAGCTGCTAGTGGAGAGGACTTTTAGACATGGTTAGAGAGGGAAAATCACTCAGTTCAGTTCAGTCGCTCAGTCGTGTCTGATCTTTGCGACACCATGGACTGCAGCACGCTATGCCTCCCTGTCCATCACCAACTCCCAGAGTTTACTCAAACCAATTCCATTGAGTCAGTGATGACATCTAAACATCCCAACCTCTGTCATCCCCTTCTTCTCCCACCTTCAGTCATTCCCAGCAGCAGGGTCTTTTCGAATGAGTCAGTTCTTCATATCAGGTGGCCAAAGTATTGGAGCTACAGCTTCAGCATCAGTCCTTCCAAGGATATTCAGGACTGATTTCCTTTACGATAGACTGGTTGGATCTCCTTGCAATCCAAGGGACTCTTGAGAGGATTCTCCAACACCACATTTCACCATCAGTTCTTTGGTGCTCATCTTTCTTTATAGTCCGACTCTCATATCCTTATATGACTACAGGAAAAACCATAGCTTTTCTAGATGGATCTTTGTTGGTAAAGTAATCTCTCTGCTTTTTAATATGCTGTCTAGGTTGGTCATAACTATTTTTCCAAGGAGTAAGCATCTTTTAATTTCATGGTGCAATCACCATCTATGGTGATTTTGGAGCCCCCCCACAAAAAAAATGTCTGACACTGTTTCCCCATCTATTTGGCACGAAGTGATGGGATCAGATGCCATAATCTTAGTTTTCTGAATGTTGATCTTTAGGCCAACGTTTTCACTCTCCTCTTTGACTTTCATTGAGAGGCTCTTACTTCCCCTCTTCACTTTCTGCCATAAGGGTGGTGTCATCTGCATATCTGAGGTTATTGATTTTTCTCCGAGCAGTCTTGATTCCAGCTTGAACTTCATCCAGCCCAGCATTTCTCATGATATACTCTGCATATAAGTTAAATAAGCAGGGTGACAGTATACAGCCTTGACATAATCCTTTCCCGATTTAGAACCAATCTGTTGTTCCATGTCCAGTTCTAACTGTTGCTTCCTGACCTGCATACAGATTTCTCAAGAGGCAGGTTAGGGTGATCTGGTATTCCCATCTCCTGAAGAATTTTCCACAATTTGTGGTGATCCACACAGTCAAAGGCTTTGGCATAGTCAATAAAGCAGAAATAGATGTTTTTCTGGAACTCTTTTGCTTTTTCGATGATCCAGTGGATGTTGGCAATTTGATCTCTGGTTCCTCTGCCTTTTCTAAAACCAGCTTGAATATCAGGAAGTTCACGGTTCACGTACTGTAGAAGCCTGGCTTGGAGAATTTCGAGCATTACTTTACTAGCATGTGAGATGTGTGCAATTATGCAGTAGTCTGAGCATTCTTTGGCATTACCTTTCTTTGAGATTGGAATCAAAACTGACCTTTTCCAGTCTTGAGGCCACTGCTGAGTTCTCCAAATTTGCTGGTACACTGAGTGCAACACTTTCACAGCCTCATCTTTTAGAATTTGAAACAGCTCAACTGGAATTCCATCATCTCTACAAGCTTTGTTTGTTGTGATGATTCCTAAGGCCCACTTGATTTCACATTCTACGATGTCTGGCTCTAGGTGAGTGATCACACCATCGTGATTATCTGGGTCGTGAAGATTTTTTTTGTATAGTTCTTCTGCATATTCTTGCCACATCTTCTGAATATCTTCTGCTTTTGTTAGGTCTGTACCATTCTTGTCTTTAATTGAGCCTATCTTTGCATGAAATGTTCCCTTGGTATCTCTATTTTTCTTGAAGAGATCTCAAGTCTTTTCCGTTCTATTGTTTTCCTCTATTTCTTTGCATTGATCACTGAGGAAGGCTTTCTTATCTCTCTTTGCTATTCTTTGGAACTCTGCATTCAAACAGCTATATCTTTCCTTTCCTCCTTTGTTTTTCGCTTCTCTTCTTTTCACAGCTATTTGTAAGGCCTCTGCAGACAGCCATTTTGCTTTTTTGCATTTGTTTTTCTTGTGGATGGTCTTGCTCCCTGTCTCCTGTACTATGTCATGAACCTCCATCCATAGGTCATCAGGCACTCTACTATCAGATCTAGTCTCTTAAATTTATTTCTCATTTCTACTGTATAATTGTAAGGAATTTGACTTAGGTCATACCTGAATGGTCTAGTGGTTTTCCCTACTTTCTTCAATTTGAGTCTGAATTTGGCAATAAGAAGTTCATGATCTGAGTCACAGTCAGCTCCTGGTCTCGTTTTTGCTAATTGTAGAGAGCATCTCCATCTTTGGCTGCATAGAATATAATCAGTCTGATTTTGGTATTGACCATCTGATGATGTCCAAGTGTAGAGTCTTCTCTTATGTTGTTGGAAGAGGATGTTTGCTATGACCAGTGTGTTCTCTTGGCAAAACTCTATTAGCCTTTGCCCTGCTTCATTCTATACTCCAAAGCCAAATTTGGCTGTTACTCCAGGTGTTTCTTGACTTCCTACTTTTGCATTCCAGTCCCCTAGAATGAAAACAACATCTTTTTTGGATATTAGTTCTAGTAGGTCTTATAGGTCTTCATAGAACCGTTCAACTTCAGCTTCTTCAGCATCACTGGTCAGGACATAGACTTAGATCATGGTGATATTGAATGGTTTGCCTTGGAAATATACAAAGATCATTCTGTTGTTTTTGAGATTGCATCCAAGTACTGCATTTCAGACTCTTTTGTTGACTATGATGGCTACTCCATTTCTTCTAAGAGATTCTTGCCCACAGTAGTAGATGTAATGGTCATCTGAGTTAAATTCACCCATTCCAGTCCATTTTAGTTTGCTGATTCCTAAAATGTCAAAGCTCAATCTTGCCATCTCCTGTTTGACCACTTCCAATTTGCCTTGATTCATAAACCTAACATTCCAGGTTCCTATGCTCTTTACAGCATCAGACCTTTCTTCCATCACCAGTCACATCCACAACTGGGTGTTGTTTTTGCTTTGGCTTCGTCTCATCATTCTTTCTTGAGTTCCAATGATCTCCAGCAGCATATTGAGCACCTATCGGCCTGGGGAGTTCATCTTTCAGTGTCCTGTCTTTTTGCTTTTTCATGTTGTTCATGGGGTTCTCAAGGCAAGAATACAGAAAAGTGAAAGAAAGTGAAAGTGAAGTCTCTCAGTCATGTCCGACTCTTTGCAACCCCATAGACTGTAGCCCACCAGGCTCCTCTGTCCATGGGATTTTCCAGCAAGAATCCTGGAGTGGGTTGCCATTTCCTTCTCCAGGAGATCTTCCCTACCCAGAGACTGAACCCGGGTCTCCCAGATTGTAGGCAGATGCTTTACAGACTGAGCCACCAGGGAAGATTTAAGAATACTGAAGTGGTTTGCAATTCCCTTCTCCAGTGGACCACATTTTGTCAGAACTCTCCACCATGATCCATCTATCTTGGGTGGCCCTACATGGCATGGGTCATAGCTTCATTGAGTTAGACAGGGCTGTGGTCCATGTGATCAGATTGATTAGTTTTCTAAGTTTGAGGTTTTCAGTCTGTCTGCCCTCTGATGGAGAAGGATAAGAGCCTTATGGAAGCTTCCTGATGGGAGAGACTGACTGAGGGGCAGACTGGGTCTTGTTCTGATGGGTGGGGCCATGCTCAGTAAACCTTTAATCCAATTTTCTGTGATGGGTGGAGCTGTGTTCCCTCCTTGCTACTTACCTGTTAAACTATGGTGGAGGTAATGAAGATAATAATGACCTCCTTCAAAAGATCCCAGACACTCAGTGTAGTACTGAGTAAATGTTTAAAGAAGTAGAAACACCTACCTTTCTTATTAGCATTATTTTAATCACAAAGTGAAAATCTGGTTTTACATTTCAAAATCTTCTTAAAATGCAGCTTACGTAAATTAGAATCTTAAAAATCTTATAGTCTATATATTTATGTACCTGGCTTACAATCCTTTCTAAATTCTTATAACTCTATTCCCATGCTGACTTTTCTTTCCCAAAAGATGTGAATTCCTAACAGTTTATGTGAATATCTCTGGAAAAAAAAACCTCATTATTTAATTTAATTTTAAAGACGTGCAATAATAATG
Organism: Madoqua kirkii; assembly: GCA_006408675.1. Classification (NCBI taxonomy): domain Eukaryota; kingdom Metazoa; phylum Chordata; class Mammalia; order Artiodactyla; family Bovidae; genus Madoqua; species Madoqua kirkii. The sequence continues at coordinate 15,380 of SJYC01011933.1, read as the reverse complement.
GCTTCTATGTTTTTTTGTATCCTTCAGTGTTTGCTTGAGATTTTACATGTATACACTGAATTCAGGTGTTTTTTTTTTCTCCCTTAATTATACTGACCAGTTAGACCTATATAGTACTTGACTTGAGTACCTCATTCTTAGGGAAGAAATCCTGATTATTATCAAGCACTTTTCAATTGAGACATTAATTATAAATATTTATAACAAGGACATTGCAAAACATAACTGCACGTAGTTAGATAAGTCAGATTCCCAACACATTTGTAACATCCCTACCAGGTTCTAGGCACTCTTGTAAATATGTTATATTAGAAATAACATTAATATGTATAAGGAAGATAGATGACAAGGTATTTTACCTTGCTTTTATTTAAATGCCACCCCCTACTGCCTCCTGGATGGTCAGGTCTCATATAGCTACTTCCCTGTGGATTTTAATTCTTTGGTGTAAATCTTCCTAAATCTATCCAGTCCTCAGCCATAGTCATCTCAAACCCTTCTAACAGCATCCTAGCATTATATCCCCTACTCCAGTACACCAAAAATATTCTACAGTACAACCCATTAGACACTGTATAAAGTCTCAAGCCATTGTAGCAACTTGGAAATCCCTTAACAGAACATTTAGATCAGGTACTTTAATGTAACTAATTAGTGTCTTTTTAATCTTTGAAATAAATATTGTTTCTGGGGATTGCACGATAGACCCTAAAATCTAAAAGCAACAGATCGAATTTGAGCTGGAAGATAATTTCCGACAGCTGGCACTGGCACCAGAACGTAGATCCTCTTTGTTGGGCTTTTGCCTCTGTGGGGCAAGAGCATCATCATTTTCTGAAGAGTAATAGGATAATTACATGAAGCACAACTGTGAATCAACCACAAGAAGAAAATAAATGCAAGACCCCAAAATGTGCAAGTATTCTTTTTGTTGCTTGATTTTTAATGAGAAGGTAATGAAAAGAAACTACTAAGTCACTAATGTGTAATGTCTATATTCATTGGAATGGAGAGGCTGGTATTCAGTGATACAAACACAAGAGGTATAATTTTATGGGATTTTCTGGGCATTGACTGAGTGACAGTGGAACAATAAGATGAGTGCTGGTTTTGGTAATCAACTGAAAATGTACTTAAGAGAGACACAGTTTGAGCCATTTTGGAAAACCCTACCATGAAACCTCAATCATCCCAGGCATATTTTTATTTACATGGAATGGGTAAAGCAGGGAAGTTTTAAAGTGCTTTGCTTTCTATGACATACAAAGAAGTAATTCATAAGGGGGAGAGTGGGGATAGACTAATCTGAGTTAAAATTCTAGGTCTACCTCTTATGAGTCAGTTACTTATAACTCAATGCCTCAGCTTCCGCACTCGAGTAATGTAGAGATAATAATGTCTAGTTCTCAGATGGACTTTGAAATTTAAATGAGATAACATATTCTAAGTGCTTAGGTTAGTACCTGGAAGATAATTGCTCAATATATAGTAGCTATGTAGATCATTTCATTATTATTGATCAATATACTAGAGTAGGAGTAATCAAAGTTGGGGTGGATGACTTGCCCCAACTTTCAAGTATTCTTTTGAAGATCAATCTAGTCTTACAGCTTTTGTTCATGCTTTTCCCACTAAAGAGATATGTGTCTTCATTACAAATAAATTTAAGAGGCCATTTCACTTTTCTTTTTTGGGGGGGAACCTTTCCTAAAGCAGTTGTTGGGATACCACCCTGAAATGGATAAACCCCAATATATCGATGGCTTAACACCATAGACCTTTCTTTCTTACTCATTCTTGTTCTGTTGGTGTAGTGAGAAGGAGAAGCAAACGGCTTTGCTCCCCAGGATTGTTCAGATGCTTTCATTGTCTACATAGTCTTCAGAATGATTCAGGGAATCATCATCCCTGAAGTAGATAACATGTGAGACCAGAAGGATTGTGCAGGTGCCACATGTCACTTCTGCTGACATGTTACTGTTCAAAACTCAGTGAAATGGCTAAATCAACTTCAAGGGGGGCTGGGAATGCCAATCTAATTGTTCCCCAGGAGTAAAGAGACCCAAGCTTTTAATGAACAACTCCTCCATTTCTACCACAGGCTACCTTTTTGGGGGGAAGGAGAAGGTAAGATGAATTGAGACAGTAGCGTTGACATATATACGCTATAGTGTGTGAAATAGATAACTAGTGGGAAGCTGCTGTATAACACAGGGAGACCACCCCGGTGTTCCGTGAAGACCGAGAGCGGTGGGATGAAGTGGGGGGAAGGCTCAAGAGGGAAAGATATATACATGCATTAGTTCAGTTCAGTTCATCGCTCAGTCGTGTCCGACTCTTTGCGACCCCGTGGACTGTAACCTACTAGGCTTCTCCGTCCATGGGATTCTCTAGGCAAGAATACTGGAGTGGATTGCCATTTCCTTCTCCAGGGGATCTTTCCGACCCAGGGATCAAACCCTGGTCTCCCGCATTGGAGGCAGACGCTTTAACCTCTGAGCCACAAGGGAAGCCTATATGTGTGTGTGTGTGTTCATCACTCAGTCGTGTCCTGCTCTTTGTGACAGCACGGTCTGAGCCCATTGGTCTCCTTTATCCATGGAATTCTCCAGGCAAGAATACTGAAGTGGGTAGCCATTGCCTTACTCCAGGGGATTTTCTCAATGCAGGCAGATTCTTTACTGACTCATCAGCAAAACCTATATATATACATCACTTATAATTATGGCTGATATGCATTGTTGTGCAGCAGAAACCAATACAACATTTTAAAGCAATTATCCTCCAGTTACAAAAGAGAAAAAATAAATAAATAAAAATTTACTTAACCACTACTACGATCAGAAAGATAAAACAACTCCTAGCTACTGATAGATACTGCATCTAGCTCACCCCTCTTCTCCTTCTGGTGTGCTTCCTCATAAACTATAAACTAAAAGACTAGCTATCTACACCTTCTTCCCAATGAACAATGGTAAATATAGTAGCAATTAAAAGCTATCTTCTTAGGATAAGAGTACTGGAAAATGTCAAACAGACTCTGGTCCATAGCAAACAAGAAAACATTATTGTGGGCTTTGAAAGCCCCCAGTCTGCATGATAAAAGTTTCTTAGTGAGGCCCTATTTCTAATTTCTGGGAGGAAGTCTCTTGTGCATATTTCTCTCTGGCCCTGCTTGTACCTGCAGGAAGGAATCTCTCTTGTAAATTATTCTCCATGATTCCATTTGAAGCTGGTGATGGGACACATACTCTCCTTCTGCAGTCTGCTTCTTGCTGGTTCAAGTTCAGAAACATGATGGTTGCTTTATACCCTGGAGAGTTCAAGTTTTGTTGTTGTTGTAGTTGTTTTTAAAGTCTGGACTTCTGATGTCTTTGACAATACAATTCATCAAAAATTTAAAAGGCTCCATCCTTTTTGTTTCCAGATAGTACTGTATGCTCATAATCACATACTCACAATTTCTTTCTTGGACATAATTCTCAAGCCTAATGTATTTGTTTTTATCCTTGTCTCTTGCCCTTCAACTCAATGGAAGCCCTTTGTGATAAATCAACAAAACTGGTGGGGTGGATATACTCATAAACCAATTTAATTGACCAGGTTTCTCAATCTATTTTTAAATTGTCTTTCCTAATATGCAATGGCCAGAGTCAAGTTTGTCAGAACTTTAAGTCACCAATTTTTTAGTCTTCCACTTTTCATTTCTAATTATGAAACAGTCAATTTGTAACTAACTTTAGTACTTTGCTGAGTTTAGCTATAAGCAAATAATATACACTATTAAAACTGCATTTTCCAACTCCTCTTAGTTCTAAAGAAAACCTTAGTGGATGTTTGGTATTGTTTACTTGATTAATTACCAACAACAATTTCCCCAAATATTCTGTCCGCAAATGGCATTGTTCTACATATTCAAAGTCATAGTACTAATTTTTTGTAGCCTACCACCCAACTTTTGGAGGGCACAAACAAAACCTTGTACACACCAGGACCCAGGGGAAAGGAAGCAGTGACCCCACAAGAGACTGAGCCAGACGTCCCTGTAAGTGTCCAGGAATCTCCGGAGGAGGCATGGGTCAACAGTGGCCTGCCATGGGGTCAGGGGCACTGAATATGAGTCTGGGCATAAGTCCTTTTGAAGAAGGTCACTATTACCACCATTACCCTACCATAGTTTGGTTTCAGGCCAAACTACAAGGAGGGAACATAGCCCCACTCATCAACAGAAAATTGGATTAAAGATTTACTGAGCATGGCCCAGGCCATCAGAGCAAGATCCAGATTCCCTCACAGACAGTCCCTCCCATGAGGAAGCTTCCACAAGCCTCTAATCCTTATCCATTAGAGGGCAGACAGAGTGGAAACCACAATTACAGGAAACCAAACTGACCACTTGGATTGTAGACTTGTCTAACTCTGAAAATATGAGCCATGCCATGTGGGGCCCCCCAAGATGGATGGGTCATGGTAGAGAGTACTGACAAAACGTGGTCTACTGGAGAAGGGAATAGAAAACCACTTCAGTATTCTTGCCTTGAGAACCTCATGAACAGTATGAAGGCAAAAAGATCTGACACTGAAAGATGAACTCCCCAGGTTAAATAGGAGCTGGCAAGAGCGAACATCAACATTTTAGTAATCAGTGAACTAAAGTGGCCCAGAATCAGCAAATTTAATTCAGATGACCATTATATCTACTATTGTGGGCAAGAATCTCTTAGAAGAAATGGAGTTGCCCTCACAGTCAACAAGAGTCCAAAATGCAGTACTTGGGTGCAGTCTCAAAAATGACAGAATGATCTCTGTTCATTTCCAAGAAAAAGCATTCAATATCACAGTAATCAAAGTCTATGCTTCAACCACTAATACTGAAGAAGCTGGAGTTGAATGGTTTTATGAAGACCTACAAGACTTTCTAGAACTAACACCAGCACACACACACACACACACACACACACACACACACACACAGATGTCCTTTTCATCATTGGGGACTTAAATGCAAAAGTAAGAAGTCAAGAGATACCTGGAGTAACAGGCAAGTCTGGCCTTGGAAGCAGGGCAAAGGCTAACAGTTTTACCAAGAGAATTCACTGGTTATAGCAAACACCCTCTTCCAACAACGTAAGAGATGACTCTACATATGGATATCACCATATGGTCAATACCAAAACTAGATTGATTTTATTATTTGAAGCAAAAGATGGAGAAGCTCTACAGTTAGCAAAAATAAGATCAGGAGCTGACTGTGGCTCAGATCATGAAGTCCTTATTGCAAAATTCAGAGTTAAATTGAAGAAAGTAGGGAAAGTCACTAGGCCACTCAAGTATGAACTAAATAAAATCCCTTACGATTACACAGTGGAAGTGACAAATAGATTCAAGGGATTAAATCTGATAGAGTGCCTAAAGAACTATGGACAGAGCTTTATAACACTGTACAAGAGGCAGTGATGAAAACCATCCCCAAGAAGAAATGCAAAAAGGCAAAATGGTGGTCTGAGGAGGCCTTACAAATAGCTGAGAAAAGAACAGAAGCTAAGGGCAAGCGAGAAAAGGAAAGATATACTCACTTGAATGCAGAGTTCCAAAGAATAGTAAGGAGAGATAAGAAAGCCTTCCTCAGTTATCAGTGCAAAGAAATAGAGGAAAACAATAGATGGAAAAGACTAGAGATCTCTTCAAGAAAATTAGAGATATCAAGGGAACATTTCAGGCAAAGATGGGCACAATAAAGGACAGAGATGGTATGGACCTAACAGAAGCAGAAGATATTAACAGCCATGGCAAGAATACACAGAACTATACAAACAAGATTTTCATGACCCTGATAATCACAATGGTGTGATTACTCACCTAGAGCCAGACATCCTGGAATGTGAAGTCAAGTGGGCCTTAGGAAGCATCACTATGAACAAAGCTAGTGGAGGTGACGGCATTCCAGTTGAGCTATTTCAAATCCTAAAAGATGATGCTATGAAAGTGCCGTGCTCAATATGCCAGCAAATTTGAAAAACTCAGCAGTGGCCACAGGACTGGAAGAGGTCAGTTTTCATTCCAATCCCAAAGAAAACAATGCCAAAGACTGCTGAAGCTACACATTTGTACTCATCTCACATGGTAGCAAAGTAATGTTCAAAATTCTCCAAGTGAGGCTTCAACAGTACATGAACTGAAAACTTCCTGATGTTCAAGCTGGATTTACAAAAGACAGAGGAACCAGAGATCAAATTGCCGTCATCTGTTGTATCATAGAAGAAGCAAGAGAATTCCAGAAAAAACATTCTCCTTCTGCTTCTCTAACTATGTTGAAGTCTTTGACTGTGTGGATCACAACAAACTGTGGAAAATTCTGAAAGGAGTTGGAATACCAGACCACCTTACCTGTCTCCTGAGAAATCTGTATGCAGGTAAAGAAGCAACAGTAAGAACTGGACATGGAACAACGGACTAGTTCCAAGTTGGGAAAGGAGTATATCAAGGCTGTATATTGTTACCTGCTTATCTAACTTGTATGCAGAGTATATAATGCATCATATTGGACTGGATGAAGCACAAGCTGTAATCAAGACTGCAGGGAGAAATATCAACAACCTCAGATATGTAGAGGACAGCACCCTTATAGCAGAAAGCAAAGAGGAACTAAAGAGCTTCATGATGAAAGTGAAAAGGCTGACTTAAAACTCGATGTTCAAAAAACTAAGATGATGGTATCTAGTCCTATCACTTCATGGCAAAGAGATGGGGAAACATTGGAAACAGTGACAGGCCTTATTTTCTTGGGCTCCAAAATTACTGCAGACGGTGACTGCAGCCATGAAATTAAAACACGTTTGCTTCTAGATGACAAACCTAGATAACATATTAAAAAGCAGAGACATTACTTTACTGGCAGAGGTCTGAGTGATCAAAGCTATGGTTTTTCCAGTGGTCATGTATGGGTGTAACAGTTGGACCATAAAGAAAGTTGATCACCAAAGAACTGATGTTTTTGAACTGTGGTGTTGGAAAAGACTCTTGACTGCAAGGAGATCAAATCAGTCAATCCTAAAAGAAATCAGTCCTGAATATTCATTAGAACGAATGATGCTGAAACTGAAGTTCCAATTCTTGGCCACCTGCTACAGAAAACTGACTTATTGGAAAAGACCCTGACGCTGGGAAAGACTGAAGTCAGGAGGAGAAGGGGATGACAGAAGATGAGATGGTTGGATGGCATCACCAACTCGGACATGAGTTTGAGCAAACTCTGGGACATGTAATGGACAGGGAAGCCTGGCGTGCTGCAGTCCATGGAGTCATAAGGAGTCGGACACAACTTTTTAAAGAGTCGGCTGAGTGACTGAACTGAACAAAACTGCCAAACTGCTAAGAAAGTGCCACATATTTTAAGTTTTAGCTTAGTAGCATCCCATTTCTGACACCAGTTTCTGAGTTAGTCAAGGTAACACCAGTTGCTATGACAGATAAATCTAGAAATGTCATTGGCTTAAATTAGTGGATGTGCAGGTCCTGCTCACATAAAATTAATTAGGTGTGGGTTATGGTGGAAAAGGGCCGAGAAGAAAAGGAGTATATTAGAAAGGATATAGATGAGGCACTGTCGGGTGCTGTTGAACATGGAAACTCCTAAGAAGAAACCAGCCAGCTCCCGTGCAAAGAGGGCCAGGTGAGAGAGAGTGCTGCCACCAGCCTGAAAAAAGGAGCAAAGTTGGCAATACTGAATCCATTCAAGAATTCAGACTGATAGAAACCCAGGGGGAAAAAAGGGAAGGAGATTACATAGCTGATGTTTATGAGCAAGGCCTGGAAGTAATATGTACTCATGGCCTATTAACTGTAAGGTAGGCTGAGAAAGAGCTTCCTGGTAGCTCAGTTGGTAAAGGATCTGCCTGCAGTGAGGGAGACCCCGGTTTGATTCCTGAGTTGGGAAGATCTCCTGGAGAAGGGATGGATACCCACTCCAGTATTCTTGGATTTCCCTAGCGGCTCAGATGGTAAAGAATCCACCTGCAATGCAGGAGACCTGGGTTTGATCCCTCAATTGGGAAGATTCCCTGGAGGAGGGCATGGCAACCCACTGCAATATTCCTGCCTGGAGAATCCCCATGGACAGAGGAGCCTGCAGGCCTCATACAGTCCATGGGGTTGCAAGAGTTGGACACAACTGAGCGACTAAGCACAAACAGTCTAAGAAATGTGGCCAATCTGTCCAGAGAAAAGGGAGATGGGTTTCCTGAACAGCTTACTAGTTCCTCACCAGATCACTTCAGTTCTTACTGATTTTTTATTACACTCACTGTAACACCATAGGAGATGATCTTTCATCACACCAGGATCTGTATTTGTGTCAATTCTTCCTCATCTCCATCCAAAATAGAACTGTTTATATACAAACATAAAGCATATAGTTGATTCCTATTTCTGTATTGATAGTTGAGAAAGCTTAGGCTCTTGAATCAGTTAGTCCTGTGTCCAAAATCCACCTACACCATAAATTAGCTGTGCCGTTGGGTTACTGAACTTCCCAGAGTGTCAGTTCTCATTTATGAAATGGGAATAATTATAGCTACTTTGTAGGAATTTGGGAAGATTAAAAGATATAATGGCAAAAGATAAGGTATATTTTTTTCCCTAGGTACAGAAAGTGAAAGTGAAATGGTTAGTCTTTCAGTCATATCCAACTCTTTGCAACCCCATGGACTCTAGTCCACCAGGCTCCTCTGTCCTTGAAATTCTCCAGGCAAGAATACTGGAGTGGGTAGCCAGTCCATTCTCCAGGGATCTTCCCAACCCAGGGATCAAACCTGGGTCTCCTGCATTGTAGGTGGATTCTTTACTGCCTGAGCCACCAGGAGAGGTACAGAGTACATACTAATTTACTTGATTAAATTATAAGAATTGAAAGGCAGTTTGCATATGTGATCTAAAATGGAATAATAAATGTAAGCCTTTGATTTACGGTATATCTTTGCCCTGACTATTATCAATCAAGGGTAATCTAAGGGACTCAAAAGACCCATAACCTTGATCTTGCTTGTAAATTTTACCTTTTAAAGATAAAAATAATTCAGTGATGCTATGATTCAAATTCATTCCCAATTATTTTTTTTCTCTCTGAAGTTCCATTCTTAGATTTTTAAGCCTTCTATTTTATACCTCAAAGAACTAGGCTATACTTTCAGAACCATAACCAAAGACATGTTGGTATTCTGATCATCTTTAAGCATCCAGCTTGTCAGTGCCACAGTGGTAGCAGTGAAATAGAAATTAAATTAAGAAGAGATAATCAAGAAAATACAGAGACTATAATTGGAGTTGTGTGTCAGATGACACACTCATTTATTCATAAAACCAAAAACAATTTTTTGCACTAATTTTCTGTTTAATGATCTTAGAAAACATTTATTTAAGGCTCTTTTCTCTGTCTGAAAGTGTTTTGCTTTTTTAATTCTGTATTTTCAAACTATGAGTATATTTATTAGCAAGGAATATGCTCAAAACGTATTGTTAAGTGGAAACAGCAGGTCAAAAACAACAAGCTTGATCCATGAAAGAGAAAAATTGATGTTGGACTGCATTAAAATTAAAAACTCTGCTCTGTGAAACACCCAGGAAAAAGAATGAAAAGACAAGCCATACACTGGGACAAAACATTTGTCAAACACATATCTGATAAAAGACTTTTGTATGCAAAATATACAAAGAACTCTTAAACCTCAGCAATAAATTGATACCCCAATTTTTAAATGGACAAAAGTTCTGAACAGATACCTCAAAGAAGATATACAAATAGCAAATAAACATTTGAAATATCCTCAAGTCATTTGTAACTAAGGAATTGTAAATTAAAATGATAAGGAGATGCCCATACATGCATGTTACAAGTGACTAAAATGCAAAAGCCAACTGCTGGTGAAGATGCGGAGCAACAGGAACTCTCATTCATTGCTGCTGGGAATGTAAAATAGTGCATCCACTTTAGAAGACAGTTTGGCAGTCTCTTACCAAACCCAACATAGCTGAGCTTTGTTTGCTGGTACGGTAAACCCCAATAAAATGTTTATGCTTACATACTATGCAAATGTTGTTGGTGACTTTATTCATAATCACAAACACTGAAAACAACCAAGATGTTCTGCAATAGGTAAGTGGATAAACAAACTGTAGTAATCCATGAATGGAATATTATTCAGAGAGGAGAAGTAAAAAGGATGAACTATGAAGACACACAAAGACAAATGAATAATGCTAAGTGAAAAAAACCAGTCTGCAAATGTTACGCACTGTGTGATTCCACTTATGTGACTTTCTGGAAAAGGCAAAACTGTAGAGATAGTAGACAGTTGAGTGGTTGTCTGGGGTTCAAGGTGGAGGGTGCTGAACAGTTGAGATACAGGGGAATTTTGGGGATGGTGAAACTATTCTGTATGATTTTATAATGATGGGTATATGACATGATGCATTTCTCAAAACTCATAAAACTTTGTAGCAGAAAGAGTGAATGTACTAAACTAAAAAAAAAAAAATCACTTTGGGGGTTGGCAGATCCCAGGATGAAAGGCATTTAAATATTTACCTAGAAACAGCAATGATTATCTCTTAACATTGACTTTTAAAGAAAGTTATTCTAATTATATCAAATGAAAGAAATGGACACCATTATAAAATTTCCAAATCTTGCTTGAGGCATTCCTTGGCTTACACAACTTCTACCACTCAGAATGCAGACTTGAGGAGACTTCCCCAACCCCCCCATCCTTAGGCAAGTGTAACACATGTTATACCTTCCTCACCAAGAACAACATGCTCCAAGTGAGTTTCCACAGTCGAGCCACTGCACTCATTTCTGTCCATATTTTCAAAAGCCCTAAAACAGGAAAAGGTCTTTCTCCTCTCTGTTGCCGGCTCTCCCCACCTGGGTCACTGTCCCTGAGTGAGTTCTGTCTAGGCTGCATAGCAGCAACAGCAGTTGCCAAGGTCATCCTTGCTTTCCCTGGCGCCTGAGCTGCTGGACTGCTCCCTACTGTCCTGCCTGCCCTGCTGCTTTGGGCAGGAAGTCCTCACTTCCTTCAACATGTCCTCTTTACTCAAAGTGTATACAATTTTCTTGACTTTTGCTGTTTCACTCTTATCTCTTAAAAATGACAGAGCTTTTTGGGTTGGAATGATAGAATACACTCCCACTATTACTGAGAGTTCTTTGGCTTCAGAATTGTTCATCACATCTTTAAGAATAAAACCTTTTTTGGTGATTCTGTCAATTTTTTTGTATGTGAATATATTTTTAGAAAACTCTCATGAAAAACTTACAGAATAGTGGAGAGAAAGATTTATAGTTAGAAAACATGATATTATATTTTAAATCTCTAATTCACTAGCTGTGTGCCTTGCAGCAAGCCACTAAACTTTTACAAACACATGCATAAACTCATCTATAAAATGGACATAATATCTCCCCTATCCCTTTCACAAGGCTATCTTAAGGCTCAAGTATGATCATGAGTGTGAAAATACTTTAGAGAGCATGAAACTTAATGTAAGAGATTATTTTTAAATGGAAAATAGACTTTCAAATGTTAATAAAGGAATGAAATTCAGGTATTTGCCTAATTTTATGATCTTTCTACTATCTATAATAGGCAGAATAATGTACCCCCAAAGATATACACATCTTCATCCTCAGACCCTGTGAATATGTTATTTGCATGGCTAAATACTATTTACATTTACATTTGCAGATGAGATGAAGTTAAAGATACTGTGGTGGTGTGCTTATCCTGGATTGCTACTCTGCTGGCATACATGAGCCAATGAATGCCAGAGGTCTCCAGAGGCTGGGAAAGGCAAGGAACTGCTTTCCAGATTCACTGGAAGGGACACTGTCCTGTTCATATCTTCATTTGGGGACTCGTGTTCTCCCAAAAGAAAAGATATAAATTGGTATTGTTTTAAGCCACTAAGTCTGCAATTATTTATTATAGCAGCAATAAGAAACTAACACATACTCATTCATTCAGAGTCTAAACTTTAAAAAGTGAAAGGGAATCATCTCACAAACATTATATCCCTTATTGTATTATTTGGAAATTTGATGACTGTTGTTTTAATCCTAGTCCCACATGTTTTAGACACGCTTATTTCAGCACACTTATTCTTTATCTGATTATCCTACTCTGATTTTCATAATCAGTATTCGATTGTTGGCATTCCCCACTCCAATATCTTATCCAAGTCTCCTCTTTTTGGTTTATCCAACTGTTTCCTCAAACCTTGCTTCATATTTTGTCAGAGTGAAACCAGAGTAGTAATCTCCACAAGACTTGGGGTGACTCTCATTCTTTATGACTTATGCTACTCATTGAGCATATGTATTTTCACGCTCCTGTTTTATTCGGTTGTGGTTTATTAGTCTGTCAACATCCAGTGTTGTTTGTCTTAAATCTTGAGCTCATAGGTACTACACATAAAGCTCAATCATTTATTTTTGCACACAAAACATATTGTCATGCTCATGCACGATTCTAATGTTTTCAATTCATCAGTCCTTATATATTCTGCCTAGGCAATTTGATCCATACCCATATCCATATCCATTTTGTGTGGATGAATCTCAATTTGATGCCTCTAGTTTTCAAGCCCTGATTTACTTTATTCCTATCACTGAGAATACAGACAGGATAAAGACACATTTTTTCAACCTCAAGATGGTTGACAGCTTGTTTTAATTCCACACACAGAAACAATAGGCTACAGAGGATGGGCACCTAAGTCAGTCTAGGGTGGTAAGTAAAGTCACTCAGTTGTGTCTGACTCTTTGCGGCCCTGTGGACTGCAGCCCACCAGGCTCCTCAGTCCATGGGATTCTCCAGGCAAGAATACTAGAGTGGGTTGCCATTTCCTTCTCCAGGGGATATTCCTGACCCAGGGATTGAACCCGGGTCTCCCACATCGGAGGCAGACACTTTAACCTCTGAGATGTTTTCAAAATGAAGTGAAGCTTGAATTAATCTTCAGAGATGTGTATGAGAAATGAGTTAACCTAGTGAAAGGCAGAGAAAGGGCCTCCAGGGGGAAAGGATAGCATGAGGAAGATAGGAAGAGAGAGGAAGGCAGACAGACCAACAAGACAGAGAGACAAAGAGAGGAGGACTCCCACATCGGAGGCAGACACTTTAACCTCTGAGATGTTTTCAAAATGAAGTGAAGCTTGAATTAATCTTCAGAGATGTGTATGAGAAATGAGTTAACCTAGTGAAAGGCAGAGAAAGGGCCTCCAGGGGGAAAGGATAGCATGAGGAAGATAGGAAGAGAGAGGAAGGCAGACAGACCAACAAGACAGAGAGACAAAGAGAGGAGGAAACAAAGGATGATCGCCAGCTTGCTCTGTTGACTGCTAGCCACGGTCATCTCCCTCAACTAACACACCATGAAACACACAGACACATAATTGCATGCACGAGAGGTCAATGTCTGGGCAGAATATACTGTGTTGAACATCTTTGTGGAAGACCAACCAGTTAGAAACAAGGAGCCAGAGCTCAGGAGGAAGGTCTGGTCTTGAGAGCTGGAGACACAGCTGTAGGATCTACTCATGCAAGGTGAATATGGATGTGAATAGACTGGTCTGGGCAGAATGTATAATGGAGAAAGCTGAAAAGTCAATCTGGAGAATACACATTCAAGTGAGAAATAGAGGAGGAGCTGGGGAAAAGGCAAAGGATGAATACCAAGAGATTGGGAACAGAACCAGGAGAGATGGGTGTTACGGGAGCTAAAGTAGATGGTGGTTTCAAGGAGGGAGCCATATTTTTGCCTGGAAAACCCCATGGACAGAGGAGCCTGGTGGGCTACAGTCCAGGGGGTTGCAAAGAGTGGGATATGACTGAGTGAGCTTGAGCAGAACAGGATGAAGATTAGGTAGAAGTTCTGGGAGACAGGAGGTACCATTGATAGAAAGAGATCCCTGAAGAAGCAGGAGGATGAAGACCAGAGGAGAAAAGGAAAGTTTAACCATAAGTTAGCTTTTGAGATTTTTGATATGGGGCAAAAGAGAAAAACTTCATTTCCTCCACTTTCCCATAACAATGTTGGAGTTAAGGAAAATACAAAAGCATAGTGTGAGAGCCTTGTCACAACCCTTAGAGAAGTTTATGCACAATATATTTATACCTGTAGATACGGTGCAGCATGTTTTCAAAAATCTAAGCTCATTCTATATGATAACTCAACAGTTTTAAAATCAACACAAAGTCAACTGTCTAATAAGTTGACATTTAAATCTATTAATTATATTCTATTTCATGCATCCTGTTACTTATTTATTTTATGGGGAAAAAATAAACAACTTCTCTTTTTTTTTGAGTTTGGAATCACTTTCAAGCCTATTTTCTAATACTCGGTCTACTGTTTTCCTCAAACACATTTTCTTTAGCCACAGATAACACTCATGCTGAAAAATTATGATTAATTCAGTCAAGTATATGTTTAAGCTGTGATTATCATTAGGGATATCAGGCCCATTCACATATGAAATACATTGTACTATTATGAGATCATCATAAGACAGTAGAGGACCAAGTTCTGAAATGAATCTTTTTTTTTTTCCTGCTCTTTATTATTTACTTATTTAGTTTACAATACTGTATTGGTTTTGCCATACATTGACATGAATCTGCCACGGGTGTACATGAGCTCCCAATCCTGAACCCCCCTCCCACCTCCCTCCCCATATCATCTCTCTGGGTCATCCTAGTGCACCAGCCCCAAGCATCCTGTATCCTGTATCGAACCTAGACTGGTGATTCATTTCTTACATGATAGTATACATGTTTCAATGCCATTCTCCCAAATCATCCCACCCTCTACCTCCCCCTCTCCCACAGAGTCCAAAAGTCTGTTCTATATATCTGTGTCTCTTTTGCTATCTCGTATACAGGGTTATAATTATCATATTTCTAAATTCCATATATATGTATATATACTGTATTGGTGTTTTTCTTTCTGGCTTACTTCACTCTGTATAATTGGCTCCAGTTTCATCCACCTCATTAGAGCTGATTCAAATGTATTCTTTTTAATGGCTGAGTAATACTCCATTGTGTATATGTACCACTCCTTTCTTATCCATTTGTCTGCTGATGGACAGCAGGTTGCTTCCATGTCCTGGCTATTATAAACAGTGCTGTGATGAACACTGGGATACACGTGTCTCTTTCAGTTCTGGTTTCCTCGGTGTGTGTGCCCAGCAGTGGGATTGCTGGGTCATAAGGCAGTTCTATTTGCAGTTTTTTTAAGGAATCTCCACACTGTTCTCCATAGTGGCTGTACTAGTTTGCATTCCCACCAACAGTGTAAGAGGGTTCCCTTTTCTCCAC
>SJYC01011932.1:0-23936 GCA_006408675.1 Madoqua kirkii | reverse complement strand
CTGTGTATGCCCAGCAGTGGGATTGCTGGGTCATAAGGCAGTTCTATTTGCAGTTTTTTTAAGGAATCTCCACACTGTTCTCCATAGTGGCTGTACTAGTTTGCATTCCCACCAACAGTGTAAGAGGGTTCCCTTTTCTCCACACCCTCTCCAGCATTTATTGCTTGTAGACTTTTGGATCGCAGCCATTCTGACTGGCGTGAAATGGTACCTCATTGTGGTTTTGATTTGCACTTCTCTGATAATGAGTGATGTTGAGCATCTTTTCATGTGTTTGTTAGCCATCTGTATGTCTTCTTTGGAGAAATGTCTGCTTAGTTCTTTGGCCCATTTTTTGATTGGGTCGTTTATTTTTCTGGAATTGAGCTACAGGAGTTGGTTTTATATTTTTGAGATTAATTCTTTGTCGGTTGCTTCATTTGCTATTATTTTCTCCCATTCTGAAGGCTGTCTTTTCACCTTGCTTATAATTTCCTTTGTTGTGCAGAAGCTTTTAATTTTAGAGGACCAGGATCTTTAAAGAGCATGAACTTGGGGTCCAAATTTCCAGATATCAGTCATAGCTCTGAGTAACCTTGGAAATGTTCCTCCTTTTTGTGCCCCAGTTTCATCTCCAGTACTCTTGCCTGGAAAATCCCATGGATGGAGGAACCTGGTATACAGTCCATGGGGTTGCAAAGAGTCGGACATGACTGAGTGACTTCACTTTCTTTCACTTTCTTCATCTGAATGGGCATAATGATAACATCTACTATTATCTTGAGGAGTAATTGAATGCATGTAGATTATTAGTATAGTGCCTGGGCCTGCTAGATATTCCTGTGGTAAAATAATTTAGCTCAGTAGCTAATTAGCACACTAAGTAATGTAGGTCAGAAAGAGAAATACCAGATGATATCACTCATACGTGGAATCTAGAATATGAACTTGTCTATGAAACAGAAACAGACATAAAGAACAGACTTGTGGTTGCCAAGGGGGAGGGGTGGAGGAGGAATGGATTGGGAGTTTGGGATTAGCAGATGCAAGGTGTTATATATAGAATGGATAAACAACAAGGTCCTACTGTATAGCACAGGGAACTATATTCAGTGTCTTGTGATAAATCATAATGGAAAGAATATTTTTAAAAATGTATATGTAACTGAATCACTTTGCTGTACAACCAAAATTAAGACAACATTGAATATTAACTATATTTCAGCAAAATAAATTAAAAAGTGATTTAGCTCAGAAATACATGAAGATATAACTGTGTGAGAAATTTCCTCTGTTGGATAAATTAAGGTATATAAAATAATAAGTAACATTTACATAGTTTATCAGGTTTGTAAGAAAAAACTTTTTCAGATCCTGAGTTGAGAGGATTCCCTGGAGAAGGCAATGGTGGCCTACTCCAGTATTCTTGCCTGGGAAATCCCAAGCACAGAGGAGGCTGGCAGGCTTCAGGCCATGAGGTCGCAGAGTAGGACACGACTGAACCCACATGCACATTCTACTTAGGCCTCAACATCTGCCCTGGAAACTAGATATTTCGTTGTGTTATTATAAAGATGAGGAAACTAAAGCTTTGACAGTTGAAGTGATATACCCTGAAAAACATGTTTGCTGTGAGGATTTGATATTTTTTCCCCTTATGGTGAATAAAGGAATATTTTATAACTGAACATTTTTCCCATTTTCTTTTGGGTTGCTAGGAGGCCCAGAGCTAATTTTGTAGCTCATACATGTTAGTTCTTGTATAGTACTTATTGGTAACAGCTATGTTAGATTATCTGTCCTGTTCTTGATTTTTCTGCTCTAATTTGCATTTTTTCTGATTCTGAAAATTTATGCCTCATTTTATTATTTGGAACTCTGTCTAATCTGACTCATATACATTTTGGAAAACTTTGAGCCAAAAACAAATAAATTGATTCGTGACTGCATGACTAGTAACATTTAGATCTTGACATGTGCTCTTTTGACTTTGTGGGAAGTCACATTTATTTAGCATCTAGTATGTCCTGGTACTTTAAATGCATAATTGTATGCAGTCCCCACATAAGCTGGTATGAAGTAGCTCAGGTGCTCTGTCTTTATTTTCAGAGGAAGATACTGAAACTTATAAAGTATTAAGACTTTCCCAAGGTTAATAAATGTTCTAATGTCTGATTTTGCAAATTGTTAAACAATTTAAACAAAAGCATGTACTTCCTCTTCTCAAGCCAGATCTTTGCATCCCTCTCCCCACCCTTTCCTCTCCCCTACAGTACCCCTTGCCCTCCCCCCTCCCCCCACCACCATGTGGCTTTTCCTATTATGGCTTTGCCAAGAACAAAGTTGCCATTCCAACTATCTGCCATTTGAGCTATTTAGCATTTTTTAGTTAAAATAATACTTAGTATTACAGCAGGAACACAAATATTCAGCAAAGATGATCCCCAGCTTACAGTATCTTTAGTAGACTTTCAGGGTTTCCCAGAGCACTGTTCTTTGTGCCATTGTTGTACACTCACCCAGGACGCCTTCTAGAAAGAGACTGAATGAAGGGAAACTCAGAGACTGGTGTTCCAAGGGTGAGCTGGCACGCAAATCTATGTATGCTTCCTGATCCTGGCCAACTTGCCTGTTTTTTTTTCCCCTTTAAGATTTATTGGCTCTGGTGGGTCTTTGTAGCTGTGCTCAGACTTTCTCTAGCTGCAGTGAGTGGGGGCTGCTCTTCCTTCCAGTGCGTAGGCTTCCCATTGTGGTGGCTTCTCTTGCGGAGCTTGGTCTCCAAGGCACTCGGGCTCAGCAGCTGTGGTGCATGGGCTTAGTTGCTCTGAGCCATGTAGGATCTCCCTGGACCAAGGACTGAACCCATGTCCCCTGCATTCGTAGGTGGATTCTTAACCACTGGAGCACCAGGGACGATCTTCCTGTTTCTTTAGTTAGTGTTAGTCACTCAGTCGTGCCTGACTCTTTGCAACCCCATGGACTGCAGCCCACCAGGCTCCTCTGTCCATGAGATTTTCCAGCAAGGATACTGGAGTGGGTTGCCATTTCCTTCTCCAGGGAATCTTTCCAATCCAGGGATCGAAGCTGGGTTTCCTGCACTGCAGGCAGATTCTTTACCGACTGAGCTACGAGGGAAGCAGGGCTTGAAGACTATTACGCAAGTTGGCTCCTGTCAATATATCCCCTGGTGATTCAAAACTGCTTCTCTTAATCGTCAGCCAGCAACAAGTGTGGTGAAGTCCTATGTTGACGGGATTAAGGTTGAACAGAAAGTTTCTTGCCATTGTGACCTAGATCTATGTCACAGGAAGTCCTGGAAGCATCATTAGGTGTCGGTTGTCCAGAGACTAGAGTGAATGACAATAGAATCTCAGCATCTCAGGCAAAAGTATACACCAGTCTGTTTCCTGGAGAGTGGGGTTTCACAGGCTTTAGTCATTTGATTACCACAATTTTTGCTTATCCTCATGTCATCTTTACTGTGTATGCTGTGCTGTGCTTAGTCGCTCAGTCATGTCTGACTCTTTGTGACATCATGGACTGTAACCCGCCAGACTCCTCTGTCCATGGGGATTCCAGGCACCAATACTGGAGTGGGTTGCCATTTTCTTCTCCAGGGGATCTTCCCAACCCAGGGATCGAACTCAGGTCTCCTGCATTGCAGGTGGATTCTTTACTGTTTGAGCCACAGGGAAACCCAAGAATATAGGAGTGGGTAGCCTGTCCCTCTGCAGGGGAACTTCCTGACCCATGAATTACACAGGAGCCTCCTGCATTGCATGCAGATTATTTACCAGCTGAGCTACCAGGGGAGCCCCATCTTTATTATACATACATACACACATCACTCAATCGTGTCCAGCTTTTTGTGATCCCATAGACTGTAGCCCACCACGCTCCTCTGTTCATGGAATTCTCCAGACAGGAATACTGGACTGGGTTTCCAACCCAGGGATTGAACCCAGGTCTCCTGCATTGCAGGTTGACTCTTTACTGTCTGAGCCACGAGGCATATATATGTTTACTGTAATTTATTTCAGTATTCTTCAGTGACAGTTTTACTTAAATACATTATTTTAAAAAGAAACTTTTAGTTGCTGCCATTAATGAGAGAACAGTTTCTTTACTATAATAGAAGATCATCTTAGAACTGATACAATGACAATCAGACTATACTATCAAATTCTTTGCAGACACAGGGATTGGAAATTAGGAGGTCTGTCATTTATTTATTTTTTAAAAAATTATTCTTTTGCTTTTGTTTTTATTTTTTTATTGGAGTATAGTTGCTTTAAAATGTTGTGTTAGTTTCTGCTGTCATTTATTTCTAACAGTCACATAAAATACTATGCAAACTTTTGAACAGCATGCAAGAACTCTAACTTGTGCCATCCCTTTTCCCATTTGAAAAAGCTTCAAAGCCATTTACCTTTTCATAATAGGCCATTATCTGTGAGGAAAAGCAGAGAGTTCCCTTTGCCAATTGCAAGATGTAACTGGAGACTATAGGATATTAGGCTGTGGAGGGAAGGGACTAATAGAGGTTTGAAACTACAAGGAAGGAATCAGTAGCTGACACAGTGCTGAGACTAGAGGGTATCAAGTGAACCCCACTTGCAGATTTTGTTTAGTAGGAGCCGTAAAGAAAAGCAGAAACAGTGTCAGTTTAGAACAAAGGGCTAGAAGCTGTTCAAAGGAGGAGAAATATCACAGCAGTAGAGAAATTTTAAATGGAAGAAGAAAAGATAATAAATGTTCTCAGGGGTAAACATGAAAAGTCCTGATTCCTAAGCAAAATTCTGCTTCCAATGATCATTCCAGATTAATCTCTTGATTTTGGAAATATACACATATCCTGAAAGGTTTCTTTACATTTTTATGGGCTTATAAAATACTACATGAGTTGCTTAGGTGGTAGCTACACTTGTGGATGTTATTTGTCACTGGATAACCAAAGAAAGGCCTAGAAGTCTCTCAGGAAATGTATGCAGATCATATTCTAAATATAATTTGTTCTTCAATAAAATTCAAATAAATCATCTATTGCCCAAATACAGGGATTATTTTATGAGAGCCCTGATTAAAATGCCATTGGGAATGAGTTTCAGACATAGTCATTCAATGATTCAGCTGCCAAGAATGAAAGCACATAACTTGGTTAAACCTTGGATAACTTGCCATGGAAGAGGAAAGCTGTGACTGATTTTGGAAGAAATATATGGAGAAGAAATGAAAACTGCTAGTTAGATCGCAGAAGGCAATGGCAACCCACTCCAGTACTCTTGCCTGGAAAATCCCGTGGACTAAGGAGCCTGGTAGGCTGCAGTCCATGGGGTCGTGAAGAGTTGGACACAACTGAACGACTTCACTTTCACTTTTCACTTTAATGGATTGGAGAAGGAAATGGCAACCCACTCCAGTGTTCTTGCTGGGAGAATCCCAGGGATGGCGGAGCCTGGTGGGCTGCCATCTCTGGGGTCTCACAGAGTTGGACACGACTGAAGCAGCAGCTAGTTAGATATTATAACAATTCTATGAACTGGGTTGAGAATAAGGAATATTTACAAATTATTGTAAAAGAGAAAAAGCTGCAAAGATGACACAATAGCGACGGAAAGCATTAGAAAAACGTTTAACTAGTTGAGCAAGATTTGGGTGTGATGATAATAACGTTAAGAATAAGTGGAATAAGCTATCACCCTTGAGTACTTTATTACAGAGCAGTGCTGCTGTGAGTATTTCAGCAGCTGCATACCTCCATTAAGTGTGGATCTTGGGAACAGTTAAGTACATGTTGCTTTAAGATTAAATTGCTTCCTAGAAAACCAAATGAAAATTCAAAAACTTTTCTGTGATTAGCATTTTTTGAATCCTGCGGCAAAGAAATGAAGAAATAAGAGATGAAGAAATAAATCCCACTTCTCTCTTTTATTTTATTTCATCTTATTTTTGGCTGTGCTGGGTCTTTGTGGCCGTTCTGGGCCTTCCCTGCTGTCCACATGCTTTCTCTAGTTGGCAGCGAGTGAGGGCTACTCTCTAGTTGTGGAGGGTGGGCTTCTCATTGCAGTGGTTTCTTTTGTTGCGGAGCATAAGCTCTAGGGCATGTGGGCTCAGTAGTCATGGCTCCTGGGCTTAGTTGCCTGCAGCAAGTGGAATTTTCCCAGATCAGGGATTAGGATGTGCCCTGCATTGGCAGGTGGATTCTTACCCACTGGACCACCAGGGAAGTCCCCATTTCTCTTTTTTCTTCTCTCCAGAGCAAGAAAAATCCAGTGTTTCCCCATCAATTTACATCTCATAGCTATAAATGTGATCATAGACTCACATCATTTTGAAGGGGCAAAGAATCTCTTGGGGAATGTGGGGGCTTTCAAAAACATCTGCCTCTTCAGACTAAAAGATGGAATATGAGCTCAGGATCTCAGTATGATTGAATTTAGTCTTAAATTCAATATTTTCAAGATGATAGTTGACTTTTCCTGCCTTCTGGCGGTGTCCACCTGTCATGATTGGTTGTCCTCACGCCTCAGGATGAGTAGCCTTGATGTTGAGTAGGTTCTCCATCACATATTAGCACTTTTGACTTGGAAAAGTTTTCTCAAAAATATGGGTATAAGCTTGGAGGCTCCTCACTTCCAAAAGTTCTCTAACAGAATTGTATGCACTTGGTGTTAGAATTATCTAAGTCAAATATGTAAAGCTAAGTCTTGTCAAAGTACACTGGCATCAGGACAGATGAGAAGACTTCTACAACAGCCACGGTCATAAAAATTCTCACTTTTCCTGGATATGTTAGCAAGTGACGTATGAATGGCCTTTTGTCTCTAAAAACTTGTAGATACCCTTAAGAATCATTGGTGTTTCACTCAAGGAGACTTTGAGGTCATACTTATTTTATTGAATTTGACATATATTCTAACAAGCATACAAATTTAAGAGTATATATATCTTGATCAAATTTTACAAAATGAGTAGGACTCAGATCAAGAAACAGGATACTGTTAGAATTTTAGAAATTCCCATTATGCCCACTTTCAGTTACTCCCCAACAAGTAACAACTATCCTTATTTCTAACACCAAAGACTGGTTTTGCCTATGTTTAAACCTTTATATAAACCAAATTATACAATATATACTTTCACGTTCAATTATGTTGTGAGATTCATTCATGTTGTTGCATATTACTCATTGCTGAATAATATTCCATTCAGGAATAGAATATATTCTAAAAAGCATATAAATTTAAGAGTATATATATCTTGATCAAATTTTACAAAATGAGTAGGACTCAGATCAAGAAACAGGATACTGTTAGAATTTTAGAAATTCCCATTATGCCCACTTTCAGTTACTCCCCAACAAGTAACAACTATCCTTATTTCTAACACCAAAGACTGGTTTTGCCTATGTTTAAACCTTTATATAAACCAAATTATACAATATATACTTTCACGTTCAATTATGTTGTGAGATTCATTCATGTTGTTGCATATTACTCATTGCTGCATAATATTCCATTCAGGAATAGATCACAATTTATTTATCAGTTCTACTGTTGGAGGACAGATGGACACCATTTTGATCACTTGCTGAACAGACTTGGCCCAGAAATTTGACTTCTGGACTTAGAGGAAACATTTCTAAAGTTGTCTTAAATGTGATATTATTGAGGAAGGCTTAGATGAAAGATAAGTTATTAGCTAAGGTGGGATCCAGATTATCATCAGGGTTTGCTAGGTCTTCTTTAAAAAGTGAGGAGTATTATTTATATATTGGAATTAAGGTCTTCCAAGCATAATCAAATAAGGTAATTTCTTATCTTTCCTCAAATGAAATTATGCATGTTTTAGAATTCTGTAAATTGCAGAGTCTGTTATCCATCATCATTACCCTGAAAAAGCCAGAAACCATCACTATTTATGTCTAAAAAGACTATCAAGATCTCTTCTAGGGAGGATAAAGGCCTGATAACCTTTTTTTTCACTTCTTCACTTTTTCATTATTTATTTATTTTTATTGAAGTATGGTTGATGTGCAGTATTATATAAGTTATAGGTATACGATATAGTGATTCACAATTTTTAAAGGTTATACTCTTTTGATAACTAATCTCATTATCATTTCTTTCCCTGTGAAAGGTCCAACTCTTATCATTCTTTTGCAGAAAAACTAAATAAATCAATGTATTTTTCTTATTTGGTTACACTGTTGACCCACTTTCTCTCATGGTATAAACTCAAGATGTTGAGTGATTTTCTACCATTTTGCCCTCCTTTTAGTCTACCTGGGTTTCTAATTTTGAAATTTAAATTTCAAAGTTCTGTTTTCCATACGTGGCTCTGATACTTTGATTGTGTTTGAGTCTGAAATTTTGCTCCATGCTGATCTCCTCTGGGTCTTTATTTTTTAATTTTTTTCAATGCTTATCGCAACTGTATTTGCCTTGGTTCTAAGCCCTGATAACTCTTTATAAAGGTATTGTTGTCTTTATATTTAGTCTCCAAAAGCCTGGGCTTTCATTATAAAAGCTTTCATTGGGGAAGGATGGTCTCTGGCATCATTTAAGACTTCTTTTTATACAGCTATGGGGCTTCCCTGGTGGTTCAGTG
Organism: Madoqua kirkii; assembly: GCA_006408675.1. Lineage (NCBI taxonomy): Eukaryota > Metazoa > Chordata > Mammalia > Artiodactyla > Bovidae > Madoqua > Madoqua kirkii. Next base: position 15,347 of record SJYC01011932.1, on the reverse strand, counting down.
GTTAAAAAAAAAAAATCTGCCTGGCAATGCAGGAGACATGAGTTCGATGCCTGTTCTGGGAAGATTGGGAAGATCCCACATGACGAGGAGCAACTAAGCCCCTGCAGCACAGCCACTGAACCTGTGCTCTGTATCTGGGAGCCACAACTGCTGAAGCCTGCGTGCCCTAGAGCCTGTGCTCTGCAGGAAGAGAAGCCACTGCAGTGAGAAGCCCGGGCCCTGCAGCAAGCAGTACCCCCCACTTGCCACAACCAGAGAAAAGCCCACGCAGCAGTGAAGCCCCAACACAGCCATAAAAAATAAAAATAAAAAAAACACAGCTCTGGTGGCAGGGTGATTGATCATGGATGGGCACGTGAGTCTGAATTAGGAGAAATGTAACTGTGGGGGATTCATTACGGCTGAGCCACCAGGGACGCCCAGTTAACACCCTCAACCATAATATCAGTGTTTACAGAAACGCCTCCGTAGTTTCCCTTGACATGGTTAGTGAAGAGAAGCTTTGTGTGGCTGTGAGAAGCACAGACAGTTGACTACTCATCAGACTTCATTTCTCTCCCTGTTAGGCACTGGGAAACAGTACTGAACACTTCCCTTTAAGTAAGCCTTTGGTTTTTTTTTTTGGAACTATCTGTAAGTGAGATGACTTTAGATAGAATTAGTGCCTCCTTTCCCTCCCTTCCTCCCTTCCCTCCGATTAGATCACCCTTTCTACCCATTCTTCTCCCTTATGGAGTCCCTGGAGGGCCAGGAGGCAGCTGGTGTGGCAGACAGATCAATTACACACAGGGACATCGAGCCAACAAATACATACAATTTCTTACTGTTGGAGAAGGGATTTACAGGTACAGAAGGAGAGAGGCTGAAGAGAACCCCAAGGCACTGGATTGGAACTGGAAGTACTGGGTGTTTGAAATAATAAGTTCAAAAAATAGATACCCTGAGAGGTAGAGAAATACAGTTGTTTGTAGAGTCTATATGTTCGTGTGTCTGTGGGTACACATGCATTTATTTAGTAGTTTGAGTCTCTGCCATAGAAACAATAGCCCGGTGGAAATAAATGTTCTGAGTGCCCAGATCTTGGTTTCTAAATATCAACATCCACTGAAAGGAACCAGAACTTGTTGTAAACGGCTGGCTCCACGGTTGAAGTAGAGGAAGTACAAGATGATAGTGGTCAACTGTTGCTCAAGAAAGTGAGGAAATACACAAGGAATTGTGGACACTTGTCAAAGGACAGAGAAGCCAGCTTGAAGGGGGTCTCCACTGGCCGAATCTGGATCATTTTAAGAATCACAGTAAGTAGTGATAGTAACACATTGTTGTTGTTTGTTGTTTAGTCACTAAGTCATATCCACTCTTTACAACCCCATGGACTCTAGCTTGCCAGTCTCCTCTCTCCATGGAATTTCCCAGGCAATAATACTGGAGTGGGTTGCCATTTCCTTCTCCAAGGGATCTTCCCAACCCAGGGCTTGAACCCTCATCTCTTGTGTCTTCTGCATTGACAGGCAGATTCATTACTGCTGAGCCACCAGGGAAGCCCAGTAATAGATGACAAAACATTAAATAAAATAGGAATTCACAGGACTTCCCTGGTGGTCCAGTCTAAGTCTCCATGCTCCCAATGCAGGGGACCTGGGTTCAATCCCTGGTCAGATCCCACATGCTCCAACTAAAGATCCTGTACCCAGTAACAAAGATCCCATGTGCTGCAGCCAAGACTCAGCACAGCCAAAGAAATTAAAAAAATAAAAAAGAAAGGAATCACTTGTCCATAGACAGGTGAGTAAGTATACAGGGAGAAGGGAAAGCTTTTCCTTACAGTAGAATGTTAAATTTTCTATAAATCTGAAATTATTTCCAAAAAGGTAACTATGCACTGTAAGCAAACAGTGTTTCTAACACAGTTCCAAAACTGTACAGTTTAAAAAAGACAACAAAGTGAGCATCAGTAGGATTCCAAGAAACACAGTCGCAGAAAAATAACTCCTGGATGAGATAAAGGGGCATATTTCACTTTTTCAGAAATAGGGGTCATTATTCCCTTTGGATTGAGAGGTCCCAGAAGAGACTCTTCCCATGCAGCCTCGCAATGAACACCGGTAGCCTGCTTTCAGCAAACATCATTCATGGCAAGAAAAATGTTTTTTTTTGTTGGTGGTGGTGGTGGTGTTGTTTAGTTGCTAAGTTGTGTCTCACTTTTTGCAACTCCATGAACTGTAACCCTGCCTGGCTTCTCTGTCCATGGGATTTCCCAGGCAAGAGTACTGGAGTAGGTTGCCATTTCCTTCTCCAGGAGATTGTCCTGAACCAGGGATCGAATCTGCATCTTCTGTGTTGGCAGGCAGAATTTTTACCATTGAACCTCTGGGAAGGGCTATATTATCATTTCCTTTACACAAATGAAGGAAAAGGCAAAATACACATTGAGCTGCTTATTTCTTAGAAAAGGAGAAGTTGTTTGGCTCCAAGCTGAAAAAAGCAGAAGAGAGAGAAAAAGAGACAGAAAGACAGAGAGAGGAGAGGGGAAACCTATGTCTTGTTTGTGCCCTGAGGTATAAATATGAAGTCCGTATTAGTTACAAGTCCTTCTGAGTATGGGTTTGGATCACTGGGGTTAAAGTGGTAGCTAGAAGAAGCCTTCTGTCTCACCACTGGCGGGAGGCTCAGTTTAGTGCTATGAGTTGCTGGAAAGAGGAAACAAGCTGGTGGTGGCCCAATGCCTGTAGACTGCACACTGTCAGGCAGAGGTCTACTGCCTGGGGTGTAAATGCAGGCAAACTCTCGTCCCTGTTTATCGCCCCAGCCCCACTCTCTCCATGTTAGGTGCCAGCTGCCCTGCATGACTTGCATTCTAGAACATGACTGGAGGAATCAGGCTCCCTGACTTCAGACTATCCTACAAAGTTACAGTAATCAGGACAGCACGGTACTGGCACAAAAACCGAAATACAGATCAATGGAAAAGGATAGGAAGCCCAGAGATAAACCTATACACCTATAGTCACCTAATCTATGACAAAGGAGGCAAGAATATACAGTGGAGAAAAGACAGCCTCTTCAATAAGTGTTGCTGGGAAAACTGGACAGCCGTAAGTAAAAGAATGAGATCAGAATACTCCCTAACATCATACACAAAAATAAGCTCAAAATGGATAAAGACCTAAATGTAAGGCCAGACACTATGAAACTCTTACAGGGAAACAAAGGCAGAACATTCTTTGACATAAATGGCAGCTAGATCTCTTTTGATCCGCCTCCTAAAGTAATGAAAAAAGAATATGATATATCGTCATTACCTTCTTCAGAAGGTAGCATTCTTGTCTCACTCTTCTCAGTATCTAAAATTCTCTCCTTGAAACTTCCTGCTGGCCAGGACTTCCAGAATAAAGAGTTACTGCATGCCTCCGTGGGTTTTCGAACAATATTTGCGCTGCCTTCTTGATTGCCAAGGGCCACCATCCGTCTCAACAGATTGTGCTCGTTCTGTTGACCGTGACCATGGCACTGAGATACTTGCCTGCCAGACTGTGAGCTCACGTGGAACCCTGCACCTCTTACGGTGCTTATCATATCTTCGATTACTTAATGTGCATCTTTTCCTCGAGCTCTACGAAAGCAGTGGCTGTCTTGTTTACTACTCTGTGTTTAGGCTTAGCACAATGCCTGGGAATGATAGATTTTCAGTAAATTCAGTTTTGACTAAATTTTCTAGACCTAAGAGGAGTCTGTTCTTACACTGTCCCACATTGTTGGTGGTTTAGCTCCAAATGCCAACCTTTTCCAGTCTGCTCTGCCACCTGGAGAAACTGTGACTTACTTGGCTGTGTTCTGAGGTTGGATAGTGACAAAGATGGCATCAGAGGTAAGATTTTGGTTACCCGAACCATTACTCTATTTTCAAAACAAGACTTCTGGAAAGTAACCCTGGGATTCTTTTTAAGGTTGCAAAGGATGCTTGTCAAGAGATTCAATCTGATCAAAAGCAGTTTAAGCTCCTCGATGGCTCAGCAGGTAAAGAACCCGCCTGCAATGCGGGAGACACAGGAGACGCAGGTTCAATCCCTGGGTTGGGAAGATTCCTTGGAGAAGGAAATGGCAACCCCCTCTAGTATTCTTGCCTGGAAAAATCCCATGAACAAAGGAGCCTGGCAGGCTACAGTCCATGGGATTGCAAAGAGTCGGACATGACTGAGCAACTAAGCGCAGCACAGCACTGTAGTTAGTAAGACTGTATTATATACTTGAAGTTTTCTAACAGAATAATCTTAAATGTTTTTACCACAAAAAAGAAATGGTAATTGTGTGACCTGATGGATGTGTTAGCTAAAGCTGTGCTGGTAATTATAGTGGAGTGTATAAGGGTATCCATTCAATAGATTGTGCATCTTAAAGTTACACAATGTTATATGTCAATTATATCTGAAGAAAGCTGGGAAAAAATACTGTAACTGTTGCTGTGCAACAAGGAAACATTAAACATAAAAATCTATAAAAATCATCATCAATATATTTTAAAAATGGATCTATTCTGCTGATGATTTAGAAAAGGTTATGTGATGGCTTTGAAAAAATGAATAAGTTACTAGGCTGTAATGTGTGAACTTTCACTGCTTTCATGTTCACTAGATGCTTTTGGTGGAGAAGGCAGTGGCATCCCACTCCAGTACTCTTGCCTGGAAACTCCATGGATGGAGGAGCCTGGTGGGCTGCAGTCCATGGGGTCGCTGAGTCAGACACGACTGAGCGACTTCACTTTCACTTTTCACTTTCATGCATTGGAGAAGGAAATGGCAACCCACTCCAATGTTCTTGCCTGGAGAATCCCAGGGATGGCGGAGTCCAACGCGCTGCCGTCTGTGGAGTCGCACAGAGTCGGACACGACTGAAGCGACGTAGCAGCAGCAGCAGCAGCAGCAGATGCTTTTGGCAGAGACTGATATTTATATGAGAAGGGACATATAATATGTTTTCAGGCTGGTATTTCAGCTAATAGTGTTTATAGTTCCCTTTAGTAATGTAGAAGGTAAATGTGATTGGCAGGGAAAGTATAATCACAGCCAGAGGAGATTTTAAATAAGATAAATATATATACATAAAAACAGATGTATAGAACAGTCTTTTGGGCTCTGTGGGAGAGGGCAAGGGTGGGATGATTTGGGAGAATGGCACTGAAACATGTATAATATCATATGTGAAATGAATCGCCAGTCCAGGTTCAATGCATGATACGGGGTGCTCAGGGCTGGTGCACTGGGATGACCCAGAGGGAGAGGATGGGGAAGGAGATGGGAGAGGGGTTCAGGATGGGGAACACATGTACACCCATGGTGGATTCATGTCAATGTATGGCAAAGCCAATAAAATATTGTAAAGTAATTAGCCTCCAATTAAAATAAATTATATTTTTTAAAAAACCAGTTAATGGAGGACTTCCCTGGCAATCCAGTGGTTAAGACTCCTCTTTCCTAATGCAAGGGTTGAGGGTTCAATCTCTGGTCAGGGAACTAAGATCCTGCATGCTGCAGTGGCCAAAATAAAATAAAATTAAAAGTTAAACAGTTAACGGAGTAAAATCTCTTTGTAGTTACACTGCCTGGAAGTCTTCTATGTAAAGCATATTCTCAGAGCCAGTTTTATAAAGTATTACAGATTAATTATTATTCAGAAAATATTTACTCTACCCCCTCCATCCATTGACTTTACTCTCTTGTCATTGGACTTGGTCAAAAGTCTTCCCCTGGCTGATTCAATACGGTAAAGGTCATAGCCCGCCAGTTCCGAGTACAAGTTAAGAAATGCTACGGTTACTGTTCTTACATTTGGTCTCCTACCATCTGCCACGCTCTAGGTAATCATTGGTCATTTAGCCTGGGTTCTAGAATAAGAGAGGCACAACTGATCCCAACCTTCAGCCTAGAGCTAAGTCTGGATAACTTAGTCAAATGTATCTGAACCAGAACTGATTTGTGGACCTGAGAGTGAGAAATGAGTGTTTGTGATTGTAAGCCACTGAGACTTGGGGCTTGTTTGTGATGCAGCATTATCACAGCAAAACTTGAGGAATACATTCCCCCAAACTTAACCGTGTCTTTTCTTTCTTTCTTTTTAGTTTTGGCTGTGCTGGGTCTTCGTTGCTGCATGCAGGCTTTCTCTAGTTGCAGCTGGTGGGGGCTACTCTCGAATTGCAGTACTTGGGCTTCTCCTTGCAGTGACCTCTCTTGTTGCGAAGCATGGGCTGTAGGGCCTGTGGGCTCAGGAGCTGGGCTGCACCTGCTTAGTTGCCCTGCGGCACGTGGGATCTTCCCAGACCAGCTACCAAATCTTGTCCCCTGCACTGGCAGGTGGATTCTTAACCACTGGATCACCAGGGAAGTCCCCAGAGTATCTTTTCTATTTTTACTAAAAATAAAAAAACCAACCAACCAACCAACAACAACAAAAAAAAACCCCAGAGGACTTGTTCCCTTTGTTAGTTCTTTAAATTCACACATGACCTATAAAATATTAGTCAGCCTTCATGCTGGTTACTGTTGGCCCCTCCAAAAGCATGCTCCATTCTCTCCCACCCTTAAAGGCTCTGTGCTTTAAGAGGCTCAAGGTCAGGTTTGGCCAACGGGAAGTTTTGAAGGAAGAGCAGAAGGAGGGGCTTCCCTGGTGGTTCAGTAGTTAAGACTTCACCTTCCAATGCAGGGGGTGTGGGTTCAAACCCTGATCTGGGAGTTAAGATCCCACATGCTTCGTGGACGAAAAAAACCAAAACATTAAAAAAAAAAGAAGAAGAAGAAGGGATAGTGTAACAAATTCAATAAAGACTTTAAAAATAGTCCACATAAAAAAAGGGGGGAGGGCGAGGGTAGAAGGAACAGAGTGGGAGTGGAAATATTTAGTTCCTGAACGTGCTCCCTGTTGGGTCGCTGCAGACTGGCTGCGTCCAGTGGTCAAAGGTCTAGCCTCAGCCAGGCTGGCCTGTCTGTCCGCATCTCAGTCATAGGTCGCTGCTTTTGTCCACGCGGGCCTTCGGGCGGTGAGAGTGGTCACTAGCACTGTCCCTGCGGTTTCCTTGCAGCCTGCCTCACCTCCGCAAATAGCCCCTTCTTCAACTTCCGTCAAACAGCTCCGTCTGAGTGTGCCATCTGTTTCCTGCTGTGATCCGGACGATTCATGTTCCTTGGTTAAATTTTATAAAAAGTATTTACTAAGTGGCAGAAGTTCAGTTTAATTTGGCATTCTGACTGACATGCTTTGTACCAAAAAGAAAACTGAAGCCTACCTATGCGAGAACTGTGCGTGGGCTCCCCGCCTTATTTTTATTTTCCCCTGGAGACTCATTCTGTACTTGCTTAGGCTCATTTCCAGGGCACTTTTTTCTGTCAGGCACCTTGATTTTTACTCCCAATTTCAACATTTTATGCTAATTAAGAAAAAAGTAGATTTTCCCTTTAATTCTCTCCGTAAATGCTGGACTAACTTGACATTTCAACTTCTCAGGATTCAGTACATGAGAAAGAAAAGTGAGAAGAGAGTAGAAAAGGGAGAATAATTCTTCTCTTTACTCTCTAAGAGAATTAGTTTCACTGTAATGATTTTTCCCCCCAGTAATAGGCAATCCTGTTCTCCTAGGCTGCTGATCAGCTGTGAGAACTTAGGGAGCATATTCGTTTTTTCTATACCCCAATTTTTTCAGGACAGTATGTCCAAGTCAGGACTTTAGAGTATCTATTTTCAGGTTTACTGTGTGAATTTAATACAATGGATGTAGAAGGATTTGGCAGTAAGGAGCCTGTGTTGGGACCCAAGAAACGTCCATATACTTTTTCTTCCAACTGCATATTTTCTTCCAAATGCATTCCACGTGCTTTTCAGGTTTACTCCGTCCTTCCGCAATTGGTTTTCAGGAAGTCTGGGTACTTGGTGAACTTCCTTTTCTTTTTTTCCTTACTTAAAAAATTTTTTTAATTGTGGAAAAATAGAGTTAACAGTTACCCTCTTAAACATTTTTAAGAAAAGAGGTTCAGTACTGTAAAGTATATTCACACTGTTTTACAACCAATCTCCAGAACCATTTCATCTCGAAAGCCTGAAATTCTACACTAATTAAAGAACAATTGCCCATATGCCTCTTCCCCAGCTCCTGGCAACTATGACTATACTTCCCTCCTGCCAAGTCATAGTTTGTTTTTTTTTCTCATCAGACTTTTTTTTTTAATTGAACTAGAGTTGATTTAGAGTGTTGTATTAGTTTCAGGTGTACAGCATAGTGATTCAGTTATAGTATATAATGGAATATATGTCTTTGTACACACACACACACACACACACACACACACACACGTGGTTACTTTGGTAACCATAAGTTTGTTTTCTTTTTTTAATTTTTAAAAATTAAAAAAAATTTGTCCACACCTCACAACATGTGAAATCTTGGTTCCTGGACCAGGAATCAAACCCATACCCCCTGCAATGGAAGCATAGAGTCTTGACCACTGGACTTCCAGCGAAGTCCAAGTTTGTTTTCTATGTCTGTGGGTCTGTTTTTGTTTTGTAAATAAATTCACTTGTATCTATTTTTTTTTTTTTGGATTCTACATGCAAGCAATATCCTATGATATCTACACTCTACTTTCTGTTTCTGTAAATGTGACTATTCTAGATATCTTAGATAAGTGAAATCATAGAGTTTTTCTTTTTCTTCCTCTGGCTTATTCCACTTACAATAATGTCCTCAAGTCTCATCCATGTTGTAGCATGTGCTGAAATTTCCTTTGGTGAGCTTCTGCTTAAAAATGAATTTTCTAATAAATATCAAAATCCCTGGGTGTCATTTAATGTCACATTTCTCTGTGCGTTGAAGTTGCCCCAGCACTGCATATCACCATGGTGAGACTGCAAAAGTTGTAATCTATTCTTAGAAAGTTTCCTCTAGTCACTAGTATTCTTATGAATATCCCCCTTTGTTGGATCAGTGTCCACATGGGGATATTTATTACCTTGATCAGCCAACATTCTCTCCTCTGTCAGCTCCCTTGTTCAGAATTGTTTTATGAACTTTAATGAGCAAAAAGGAATGCTGTACAAAAGTATATTTCACACCTTAACCTTGTAGACCCTCCATTGATTCTGGAATTCCTGAGCAATTTTAATTTAAAATGTGCCTTTTCCACACCCATTCCTCCTGTGACTAGATTCCTTTCGAGGCTCCACTTCAAGCTTGGCTTTCCATGTTCTTTCTTCCTGTTTGGAATGCACAGCTTCCCAGAGTTTCTGGAACTCTTCTGAACGTAGTGATTAGGGTCTCCTCTAAGACCTTTGCTGAATGTAGATGCCACTGCTCACTGCCCCAGAGCTCGCTCCTGGGAATCAGGCACGAGGCAGGCTTGGTGGTTAGCAGAAAATATTCTCTGAGTCAACCTACAGCAACTATTATTCAATCTTTTGGCTGTTGGAATGACTTCTTTTCTCCCTTTGTTCCATGAGGTAGTGGAGATGGGGTGTGGGGGAGAGGGATAACCCAGCTATGAAGAACACACCAAATAGGGTCAACATTGGCCCCCTCTCCCAGTTTTACTGGGATATATTCATTGAATATAACCTGTATTAGTTTAGGATGTTGAACATAATGATTTGAAATATGTACATATAGTGAAATGATAACCACAGTAAATTTAGTTAGCATCCATCACCTCACATGATCACAATTTTTCCCCTTTTAGGATGAGAACATTTAGGATTTACTCTTTTAGCAATTTTCAAATATAAAACAGTGTCATTAAGTTTAGTCACCATGTTATACATTACATCCCCAGAACGTATCTTATGACTAGAAGTTTGTACCATTTGACCTCCTTCTCCTATGTCCCACCTCCACCTCATGCCTCAAAACCACCTGTTTCTACGAGCTGGGTTTTTTAAGGTTCTACATATAGATGAGATTGTACAGTATTTGTATTTCTCCATTCTCCAAAATCACTGCAGATGGTGACTGCAGCCATGAAATTAAAAGATGCATACTCCTTGGAAGGAAAGTTATGACCACCCTAGACAGCATATTAAAAAGCAGAGACATTACTTTGCCAACAAAAGTCCATATACTCAAAGCTATGGTTTTTCCAGTGATCATGTGTGGATGTGAGAGTTGGACTATAAAGAAAGCTGAGCACCAAAGAATTGATGGTTTTGAACCGTGGTGTTGGAGGAGACTCTTGAGAGTCCCTTGGACTGCAAAGAGATCCAACCAGTCCATCCTAAAGGAGATCAGTCCTGAGTGTTCATTGGAAGGAATGATGTTGAAGCTGAAACTCCAATACTATGGCCACCTGATGTGAAGAACTGTCTCATTTGAAAAGACCCTGATGCTGGAAGGGATTTGGGGCAGGAGGAGAAGGGGAAAACAGAGGATGAGATGGTTGGATGGCATCACCAACTCAATGGGCATGAGTTTGGGTAAACTCCTGGAGTTGGTGATGGACAGGGAGGCCTGGTGTGCTGCGGTTCGTGGAGTCTCAAAGAGTCAGACATGACTGAACAACTGAACTGAACTCATTTTATGGTCTGTCTAGTCAAAGCTTTGGTTTTTCCATTAGTCATGTGTGGATATGAGAGTTGGAAACTGACGCTGAAGAATTGATGCTTTTGAACTGTGGTGTTGGAGAAGACTCTTGAGAGTCTCTTGGACAGCAAGGATATACAACCAGTCCATCCTAAAGAAAACCAGTCCTGAATATTCATTGAGAGGACTGATGTTTAAACTGGAGCTCTGATACTTTGGCCACCTGATATGAAGAACTGACTCATTTGAAAAGACCCTGATGCTGGGAAAGATTGAAGGCAGGAGGAAAAGGGGACGACAGAGGATGAGTTGGTTGGATGGCATCACTGAGTCAATGGACATGAGTTTGAGTAAGTTCTAGAAGTTGCTGATGGACAGGGAAGCCTGGCATGCTACAGTCCATGGGATCACAACGGGTTGGATATTATTGAGTGACTGAACTGAACTGAAGTTAATTATGATGAAGAACTGTCTCATTTGAAAAGACCCTGATGCTGGAAGGGATTTGGGGCAGGAGGAGAAGGGGAAAACAGAGGATGAGATGGTTGGATGGCATCACCAACTCAATGGGCATGAGTTTGGGTAAACTCCTGGAGTTGGTGATGGACAGGGAGGCCTGGTGTGCTGCGGTTCGTGGAGTCTCAAAGAGTCAGACATGACTGAACAACTGAACTGAACTCATTTTATGGTCTGTCTAGTCAAAGCTTTGGTTTTTCCATTAGTCATGTGTGGATATGAGAGTTGGAAACTGACGCTGAAGAATTGATGCTTTTGAACTGTGGTGTTGGAGAAGACTCTTGAGAGTCTCTTGGACAGCAAGGATATACAACCAGTCCATCCTAAAGAAAACCAGTCCTGAATATTCATTGAGAGGACTGATGTTTAAACTGGAGCTCTGATACTTTGGCCACCTGATATGAAGAACTGACTCATTTGAAAAGACCCTGATGCTGGGAAAGATTGAAGGCAGGAGGAAAAGGGGACGACAGAGGATGAGTTGGTTGGATGGCATCACTGAGTCAATGGACATGAGTTTGAGTAAGTTCTAGAAGTTGCTGATGGACAGGGAAGCCTGGCATGCTACAGTCCATGGGATCACAACGGGTTGGATATTATTGAGTGACTGAACTGAACTGAAGTTAATTATGTGTGTCTGTGCTTAGTTGCTCAGTCACTTCCAGCTCTTTGCAACCCCATGGACTGCAGCACGCCAGGCTTCCCTGTCCTTCACTATCTCCTAGAATTTGCTCAGGCTCATGTTCATTGAGTCAGTGATGCCATCCAACCTTGTATTTAATGCTCTTGAGATAGACTACCTCTCTTGTGACTATTTTGGTTGTGATGGGTAGTTAAGTGCAAGGACTCTACTACTTAAAAAAAATATATATTTGTCTGTGTCAGGTCTTAGCTGCAGCCACCCTGGCTGTCTAGTTGTAGAACAAGGGCTTAGTTGCCCTGCAGCCTGTAGGATCTTATTAATAGTTCCTGAACCAGGGATTGAACCTGAGTTCTTTGCATTGGAAGGTGGATTCCTAACCACTGGACCACTGAGGAAGTCCCTCTACTACCTTCTTGTGTTCCTCAGAAGCAGATGGCATACTGCTCAGGCTACAGTGGACAGTTAATTCCATAAATTTATTGTTAACAATTGCTTTAAATTTGGATTTCTAATTATGATTGGGGACCAGAGACTTATTTTCTACTTATTTTTAAAACATCTTTATTGAAATATAATTGACATAGAGTAAGTTGCTATAAAGTACATACTTTAATGTTTTCATACACACATACATATACACACTTATCAATTATATCACAGTTAAGACAAGCAATATAAGCATTACTCAAAAAGTTTTCTACAGGGTGGGAGGTGGGAGGGGGCTTCGGCATTGGGAGATCGTGTACACCTGTGGCTGATTACACTGTTGGTGGGAATGCAAACTAGTACAGCCACTATGGAGAAGAGGGTGGAGATTCCTTAAAAAACTGCAAATAGAACTGCCATATGACCCAGGAATCCCACTGCTGGGCATACACACCGAGGAAACTAGAATCGAAAGAGACACATGTACCCCAATGTTCATCCCAGCACTGTTTATAATAGCCAGGATATGGAAGCAACCTAGATGTCCATCAGCAGATGAATGGATAAGAAAGCTGGGGTACATATACACAATGGAGTATTACTCAGCCATTAAAAAGAATACACTTGAATCAGTTCTGATGAGGCGAATGAAACTGGAGCCTATTATACAGAGTGGAGTAAGCCAGAAAGAAAAACACCAATACAGTATACTAACACATATATATGGAATTTAGAAAGATGGTAATGATAACCCTGTACGTGAGTAGCAAAAGAGACACAGATGTATAGAACAGTCTTTTGATTCTGTGGGAGAGAGAGAGCATGGGATGATTTGAGAGAATGGCATTATAACATGTATAATATCATATATGAAATGAGTCGCCAGTCCAGGTTCAATGCATGATACAGGATGCTTGGCTGGTGCACTGGGATGACTCAGAGGGATGCTATGGGGAGGGAGGAGGGAGGGGGTTCAGGATGGGGAACATGTGTATACCTGAGGCGGATACATGTTGATGTATGGCAAAGCCAATACAATACTGTAAAGTAATTAACTGCCAGTTAAAATAAATAAATTTATATTTAAAATAACAACAACAACAAAAGTTTTCTGTGCCTCTTTGATTTTTTAAAATTAACTTTATTAGAATCCTTTTTATTAAAAAAAAATATATATATATATATATTTGACTGCCCCAGGTCTTAGTTGCTGCTTGCAGGATCCAGTTCTCTGACCAAGAATCAAACCTTGGCCCCCTGCACTGAAAGTGCTGAGTCTTAGCTATTGGACCACCAGAGAAGTCCCCTGTGCCTCTTTTAAATAGCCCTGTCCTCTCCTTCCTGCCTTTTACCCCACTCCCAGGGAAGTACTTATCTGTCTTCTGAAACTGCAGAGTTTTCTAGAATTTTCTATAAATGGATCACACAGTATTGACATTTTTGTCTAGCTTTTTCTCCACACACAGCATTCAGAAGTAGAGTTACTTTCCCCCCCTCCCCACCAAAAAAGAAGTGAAGTTACTATAAATATTCATGTACAAACTTTCATTTCTCTTAAGTGTATGCCAAAATGTAGAAGCAAGGTCTGATGCTGTAAAGAGCAATGTTGCATAGGAACCTGGAATGTCAGGTCCATGAATCAAGGCAAATTGGAAGTGATCAAACAGGAGATGGCAAGAGTGAACATCAACGTTCTAGGAATTAGCGAATTAAAATGGACTGGAATGGGTGAATTTAACTCAGATGACCATTATTATATCTACTACTGCGGGCAGGAATCCTTTAGAAGAAATGGAGTAGCCATCATGGTCAACAGAAGAGTCCGAAATGCAGTACATGGATGCAGTCTCAAAAACGACAGAATGATCTCTGTTCATCTCCAAGGCAAACCACTCAGTATCACAGTAATCCAAGTCTATTCCCCAACCAGTAATACTGAAGAAGCTGAAGTTGAACGGTTCTATGAAGACCTACAAGACCTTTTAGAACTAACACCCAAAAAAGATGTCCTTTTCATTATAGGCGACTGGAATGCAAAAGTAGGAAGTCAAGAAACATCTGGAGTAACAGGCAAATTTGGCCTTGGAATCCAGAATGAAGCAGGGCAAAGACTAATAGAGTTTTGCCAAGAAAAGGCACTGGTCATAGCAAACACCCTCTTTCAACAACACAAGAGAAGACTCTAGACATGGACATCACTAGATGGTCAACACCAAAATCAGATTGATTACATTCTCTGCAGCCAAAGATGGAGAGAACAATACAGCCAACAAAAACAAGACCAGGAGCTGACTATGGCTCAGATCATGAACTCCTTATTACCAAATTCAGACTCAAATTGAAGAAAGCAGGGAAAACCACTAGACCATTCAGGTATGACCTAAATAAAATCCCTTATGATTATACAGTGGAAGTGAGAAATAGATTTAAGGGCCTAGATCTGATAGATAAAGTGCCTGATGAACTATGGAATGAGGTTCGTGACATTGTACAGGAGACAGGGATCAAGACCATCCCCATGGAAAAGAAATGCAAAAAAGCAAAATGGCTGTCTGGGGAAGCCTTACAAATAGTTGTGAAAAGAAGAAAAGCAAAAAGCCAAGGAGAAAGATAGATATAAGCATCTGAATGCAGAGTTCCAAAGAATAGCAAGAAGAGATAAGAAAGCCTTCCTTAGCGATCAATGCAAAGAAATAGAGGAAAACAACAGAATGGGAAAGACTAGAGATCTCTTCAAGAAAATTAGAGATACCAAGGGAATATTTCATTTAAAGATGGGCTCGATAAAGGACAGAAATGGTATGGACCTAACAGAAGCAGAACATATTAAGAAGAGATGGCAAGAATACACAGAAGAACTGTAAAAAAAGGATCTTAACGACCCGGACAATCACGAAGGTGTGATCACTCATCTAGAGCCAGACATCTTGGAATGTGAAGTCAAGTGGGCCTTAGAAAGCACCACTATGAACAAAGCTAGTGGAGGTGATTGAACTCCAGTTGAGCTATTTCAAATCCTGAAAGATGATTCTGTGAAAGTGTGGCACTCAATATGCCAGCAAATTTGGAAAACTTAGCAGTGGCCACAGGACTGGGAAAGGTCCATTTTCATTTCAATCTCAAAGAAAGGCAATATCAAAGAATGCTCAAACTACCGCACAATTGCACTCATCTCACACTCTAGTAAAGTCATGCTCAAAATTCTCCAAG
>SJYC01011931.1:0-14626 GCA_006408675.1 Madoqua kirkii | reverse complement strand
ACCTTGCTTCATATTTTGTCAGAGTGAAACCAGAGTAGTAATCTCCACAAGACTTGGGGTGACTCTCATTCTTTATGACTTATGCTACTCATTGAGCATGTGTATTTTCACGCTCCTGTTTTATTCGGTTGTGGTTTATTAGTCTGTCAACATCCAGTGTTGTTTGTCTTAAATCTTGAGCTCATAGGTACTACACATAAAGCTCAATCATTTATTTTTGCACACAAAACATATTGTCATGCTCATGCACGATTCTAATGTTTTCAATTCATCAGTCCTTATATATTCTGCCTAGGCAATTTGATCCATACCCATATCCATATCCATTTTGTGTGGATGAATCTCAATTTGATGCCTCTAGTTTTCAAGCCCTGATTTACTTTATTCCTATCACTGAGAATACAGACAGGATAAAGACACATTTTTTCAACCTCAAGATGGTTGACAGCTTGTTTTAATTCCACACACAGAAACAATAGGCTACAGAGGATGGGCACCTAAGTCAGTCTAGGGTGGTAAGTAAAGTCACTCAGTTGTGTCTGACTCTTTGCGGCCCTGTGGACTGCAGCCCACCAGGCTCCTCAGTCCATGGGATTCTCCAGGCAAGAATACTAGAGTGGGTTGCCATTTCCTTCTCCAGGGGATATTCCTGACCCAGGGATTGAACCCGGGTCTCCCACATCGGAGGCAGACACTTTAACCTCTGAGATGTTTTCAAAATGAAGTGAAGCTTGAATTAATCTTCAGAGATGTGTATGAGAAATGAGTTAACCTAGTGAAAGGCAGAGAAAGGGCCTCCAGGGGGAAAGGATAGCATGAGGAAGATAGGAAGAGAGAGGAAGGCAGACAGACCAACAAGACAGAGAGACAAAGAGAGGAGGAAACAAAGGATGATCGCCAGCTTGCTCTGTTGACTGCTAGCCACGGTCATCTCCCTCAACTAACACACCATGAAACACACAGACACATAATTGCATGCACGAGAGGTCAATGTCTGGGCAGAATATACTGTGTTGAACATCTTTGTGGAAGACCAACCAGTTAGAAACAAGGAGCCAGAGCTCAGGAGGAAGGTCTGGTCTTGAGAGCTGGAGACACAGCTGTAGGATCTACTCATGCAAGGTGAATATGGATGTGAATAGACTGGTCTGGGCAGAATGTATAATGGAGAAAGCTGAAAAGTCAAGTCTGGAGAATACACATTCAAGTGAGAAATAGAGGAGGAGCTGGGGAAAAGGCAAAGGATGAATACCAAGAGATTGGGAACAGAACCAGGAGAGATGGGTGTTACGGGAGCTAAAGTAGATGGTGGTTTCAAGGAGGGAGCCATATTTTTGCCTGGAAAACCCCATGGACAGAGGAGCCTGGTGGGCTACAGTCCAGGGGGTTGCAAAGAGTGGGATATGACTGAGTGAGCTTGAGCAGAACAGGATGAAGATTAGGTAGAAGTTCTGGGAGACAGGAGGTACCATTGATAGAAAGAGATCCCTGAAGAAGCAGGAGGATGAAGACCAGAGGAGAAAAGGAAAGTTTAACCATAAGTTAGCTTTTGAGATTTTTGATATGGGGCAAAAGAGAAAAACTTCATTTCCTCCACTTTCCCATAACAATGTTGGAGTTAAGGAAAATACAAAAGCATAGTGTGAGAGCCTTGTCACAACCCTTAGAGAAGTTTATGCACAATATATTTATACCTGTAGATACGGTGCAGCATGTTTTCAAAAATCTAAGCTCATTCTATATGATAACTCAACAGTTTTAAAATCAACACAAAGTCAACTGTCTAATAAGTTGACATTTAAATCTATTAATTATATTCTATTTCATGCATCCTGTTACTTATTTATTTTATGGGGAAAAAATAAACAACTTCTCTTTTTTTTTGAGTTTGGAATCACTTTCAAGCCTATTTTCTAATACTCGGTCTACTGTTTTCCTCAAACACATTTTCTTTAGCCACAGATAACACTCATGCTGAAAAATTATGATTAATTCAGTCAAGTATATGTTTAAGCTGTGATTATCATTAGGGATATCAGGCCCATTCACATATGAAATACATTGTACTATTATGAGATCATCATAAGACAGTAGAGGACCAAGTTCTGAAATGAATCTTTTTTTTTTTCCTGCTCTTTATTATTTACTTATTTAGTTTACAATACTGTATTGGTTTTGCCATACATTGACATGAATCTGCCACGGGTGTACATGAGCTCCCAATCCTGAACCCCCCTCCCACCTCCCTCCCCATATCATCTCTCTGGGTCATCCTAGTGCACCAGCCCCAAGCATCCTGTATCCTGTATCGAACCTAGACTGGTGATTCATTTCTTACATGATAGTATACATGTTTCAATGCCATTCTCCCAAATCATCCCACCCTCTACCTCCCCCTCTCCCACAGAGTCCAAAAGTCTGTTCTATATATCTGTGTCTCTTTTGCTATCTCGTATACAGGGTTATAATTATCATATTTCTAAATTCCATATATATGTATATATACTGTATTGGTGTTTTTCTTTCTGGCTTACTTCACTCTGTATAATTGGCTCCAGTTTCATCCACCTCATTAGAGCTGATTCAAATGTATTCTTTTTAATGGCTGAGTAATACTCCATTGTGTATATGTACCACTCCTTTCTTATCCATTTGTCTGCTGATGGACAGCAGGTTGCTTCCATGTCCTGGCTATTATAAACAGTGCTGTGATGAACACTGGGATACACGTGTCTCTTTCAGTTCTGGTTTCCTCGGTGTGTGTGCCCAGCAGTGGGATTGCTGGGTCATAAGGCAGTTCTATTTGCAGTTTTTTTAAGGAATCTCCACACTGTTCTCCATAGTGGCTGTACTAGTTTGCATTCCCACCAACAGTGTAAGAGGGTTCCCTTTTCTCCACATCCTCTCCAGCATTTATTGCTTGTAGACTTTTGGATCGCAGCCATTCTGGCTGGTGTGAAATGGTACCTCATTGTGGTCTTGATTTGCATTTCTCTGATAATGAGTGATGAACAATTCCTCTTTCATAGGAAAATTTATCCCTTTGTTTTTACTAGATCCTTTCAACCTATTACTCACAGTGGGTGCAAGTAATTTCATATCCAATACAACTGAATTAACTTGTTAGTTAACATGTTTGAAGTGTATTTCAGCAATGAGAATTCAAACAAGCTTTAGAAAACACCTGTGGCCTATTAGAAATGAAAGCCAAGGATCTCTATGAACAGAACTGCATTTAATTTGAAAGGAAAGATAACGTATCCATATACCTGTGTACACACACACACATACATACTCATATATATATAAGAAGAGTATGAATCTTTATTTGACATACACAAGGTCTCGGATGGAAAGAAAAGACTACCCCTGACAAAGTATTCCCAGGTTTTTGCATCCATGAAGCTTAGCTAGGCACTGATTTGAATAACTGCCAGAAAAAAAGAAATAAATTATGAAGAAACACGCAAAACACAGAGAGAAAACTACAGGACTAAACTAAACTGCCTCAGATGGCCACGTATCAAGAGGTACCCAGGCAGAAGGAGAAGGCAACAGCGGTAACTTGGTCTGTGATCCACGGGCCTGTCATTTGCCACTGACCGTGTTGCCAAAGTGTGGAATTCCCATCATCTACCCCAGCAAAAATGCAGAGGTCAAGATAATGCAAAGTAGTAGATAATGCCAGTGCCAAACCCGTTCATTTTGGGATTTAGAATGCCTTCTCCCTAGCGCATCTATCTAAAAACACTAATGGTTGACTTTGGAAATTCTCCCCTTTTCCCTCAGAGACTGGAGCTGGGGCTGTATCTTTGCCAACCCATCTGTAATCTTTAGTCTCATCAGTTTTTTGCCTTTTCCATTCTTGTAGGTTTAGCAGCAATCCTCCAGTCTCCCTCCGGCAGGGCATCTTGAAAAATGCCTGCAAGCAAGGCTGAGAACAGTAGTCAGTGCTTTCCCAGGGCTCATACCTGGCTCTCGGGTTGTTCTAAGCGAGTGAGATTCTGCTTTGGATCTTGGCCCTCAGAGTTGAGTCATTATTGTAGTGCCTGCCACGTGCCTCCCACTTGTGCAGCTTCTTAACCTTTCTATACTTGGGGGTGCTTTGAACTCTCAGATCTTCCAAAGACCCATGGTTGTTTGAAATGGCCCGGTCTGCATTCCTGCTTGAAGTTCTGTGCTATAACTTTCCTGCTTGCCTACTCTCCACTTTGCCTGCTCTTAATTCCTGAATCTGTGAGCTGCGAGCCTTTGAGATGGCCCTGAGCCCAGTGCTTGACCTCCCAAAGGTGGTCTGCTTGTCTGTTTTGACTTAGATTCATCCATCCGTATAATTACTCAGCCATTAAAAAGAATACATTTGAATCAGTTTTAATGAGGTGGATGAAACTGGAACCTACCGTACAAAGTGAAGTAAGTCAGAGCAAAAAACACCAATACAGTATACTAACGCATATATATGCAATTTAGAAAGATGGTAACGATGACCCTATATGCGAGACAGCAAAAGAGACACAGATGTATAGAACAGTGTTTTGGACTCTGTGGGAGAAGGCAAGGATAAGATTATTTGAGAGAATGGCACTGAAACATGTATATTATTGTATGTGAAATAGATTGCCAGTCCAGGTTCGATACATGAGACAGGGTGCCTAGGGCTGGTGCACTGGGATGACCCAGAGGGATGGGATGGGGAAGGAGGTGGGAGGGGGTTCAGGATGGGGAACACATGTACATGCATGGCTGATTCATGTCAATGTATGGCAAAACCCACTGCAATACTGTAAACTGATTAGCCTCCAATTAAAATAAATAAATTAAAAACAAAACAAAACAAAACAAAAAAACCCGAAAATATTTATGGTGGACTTTTAAATGAAAGGCTATAACCCCTACAGTTACAAATTTTAAAGAATAACATTTAGTACAAAGAGTCTGAAAAATAGATGTGGTTGGGTGTCTAAAAGTTTGGACTTCCTTTTATCTCATTGTGGCAGTCGTTCAGATATAAGCATGTTTTTATTTTCTTCCTGGGCCCAAAGTTGAGTACCTTTCCAGGCTCCCTTGCTGGCAAGTGTGGCTATAGCGTGGAGTTCTGGACAATGAAACGCAGGCAAAAGTGATGCGACCCACTTCCATGCCTGGCTCATAGAAGCCTCTCACTGCCAAACCACACTCCCTCTTACCTCTCTGCCAGTTCCCAACGCTCCAGGGCTGTGCAGGAGGGCAGAGCCAGCACGCTAGGCTCCTGAAGGCCTGTTTGGAGCAGAGTTTCTTCCTCACCACCTCACAGTGGATTGTGATAGAGGAAGAATTAAACTGTTCTTACCTTACACCACTGAGATTTCAGGGTCTATCTGTTACACGTGGAGTCACTGACGTAACCAACATGTTTCTCTAATTGCCCTTTCTGGGTTCTGGGGTTTCAGTCCTAGAATCTGAACCAATCTGTTTTTACTGACTGAACCCAGTTATGCTGTCAACCCGTTATTTTTCTGTCATCTGCTCATGATAACCCACATTTAAGTACAATACAAATAGAAACATATATTTTTAAATTTATTTGTTTATTGAAGGATAATCGCTTTACAGAATTTTGTTGTCTTCTGTCAAACCACAACATGAATCAGCCATAGATATACATATATCCTCTCCCTTTTGAAACTCCCTCTCATCTCCCCCTCCATCCCACCCATCCAGTTGATAGAGAGCCACTGTTTGAGTTTCTTGGCCCAAAAATTCCCGTTGGCTGTCTATTTTACATATGGTAATATAAGTTTCCATTTTACCCTTTCCATACATCTCACATACCCTGGGGAAATCAAAATACATATTTTTTAACCTGTTCCCCTGGATAAGTTTCTCTTTTACTACATACCTCTATTACTCAGCTCTCCCAAATTAGGTTTAGGAATACTAATTTTTGGCCACTGTTCCCATGGTCTTTTATCATTTATTGTGATCTGCCACTTTCTAGATGGGTGACTCTGAGAAAATAATTTTCATCAGGGCGTAAGTTATTTACATAGAGATAATAATTTCATCTCAGAAGTATGTTGTTAAAATTAAATGAACCTCAATTGGTTACCTCAATTATATAAACATGATACTAAAATATATGCCAGACATTTTAACATAAGTATCACATGGATATTAACAGATATTTATTTTGGAAAAACTGAACTTTGGCAAAATGTAGACATCCACCTGAGTTTCTTCCCTCTTTTTCTTCTTCCTGCTCCCTTATCTCTCCATTATAAGCTATATCGGGGAACAAAGACCTGAAGGTGCTTTTGCAACGTGCTACCATTTGCTGTCCACAGGAACATATGTCACTCATTCATTCATTCTTCTATCAAGTATTCACTGAGCACGCATCCTGTGTTAGTATTAAGGGAGACAGAGACAGGATGCCATGGTTAATGAAAAAAAACCGGAAAAAGTGGTGTGGAAGTAAATGGCTGCATGCCCTGGGGCAGGAGAAAGAGGGAAAGGAAGTCCACGGGGACTGTCTTTAGCAGGATCTTGTGTAAGATTGCCATTGAACGCAGAAGCAGCAGAAATCCAGCCTGTGTCATTTGTGCTCACAATTCCCTTCCTTTTGCCTTGGAATAAAAATATCAGAGGAAATTATTCTGTAAATGTGGCCATTATGTTTTACTTCTGCTGATATTGAAGTGCGTTCTTATTCCCGGAGGACACAAGTGAAGGTGGAAGGGAGCAGTGGTCTGGGTAGGTTGGAGACACCAGCCTGGAATTGAACATTTTCTGTAGGCAGTCTCTTCATGGGTAATTGAAAGTGGGCTCTTTGAAATGCTAGTGATTTAATAACTTTCTTATGAATTAAAAAATAGGCACATGCTCTTCCTTTCTTCTTTATAAAGTAGCCATTTACACATCTTCCTGGGTTGGAAGTATTTCTAGCTTAAATATTTCAGAACTTTGAAAATTAAAAGGTTTGGTATTTAGGGTGAACAGTTCCTGTCCTGTTTCACATGGCCGAGGCTGAACCTTTCGCCTCCTGACATTTCCTGGCACAGGAGAAAACGCTGCCCTGTTTTACAGCCACACAGAGAGTGAGGTAATCAGTAGCAGCAGAGGCCTTAATGTCTTTCTCTAAGTTATTCACAGTCTCCAGGTCCCACATGTGCTGATTCCTACCTGACATCTCCTCTCTGCCACATGCAACTGCTTTTGTTAACTTCATCTCTTTTAAAAAGAGCAGTTCTGCTTGCTGCTCGCCTTCAAGGTAGGCGAGCGAATTGATGTATTTCCTTCACTTTCATTCCCTGAGGTCGATGACATTTTCAGTAAGTAATCTTTTTTTCTCCACTTTGCATTATAAATGTGCCTTTGGAATGTACAGGCATAAGTACCTGGTAGTAGTCATGTAATAATATGTGTGTGTGTACAAACACACAATTGCACATAGATACATTTACACAAAAAAATGCAATGAGTGTATGTATAACACATATGTATATTCATTGTAATATCTAAATATAGTTATAAACTAAGCAGTTAGGTATACTTGTGCTCATAAGTATGTATGAGAACATCTGGTACATATGTTTTACTCACACAATAAAGGGCTGAAAGGCCAGAAGAAGGTGACAAGGCTCAGTTAATGGACTTTTTAGTCAGTTAGGACTAATTTCAATCTGTGCCTCTGTACTCACAGCTGGATAACTTCATAAAACTCAGTCAAAAAACCGAACTGCCTTAAGCCACAAACCCTTATTTATGTCATAATCATGAAACCTTATTTCATGTCATATCCATGGAACACTTGTGAGAATTAAATGATATCAGGGACCATGGTGCTTGTCCTTGCTGTGAGGTTGGAGCACAGCAAAAGACGAATACTATCTGCAACTAATTTATATTATTTCTGTATGGACAAGCATAGCTGTTTATTTTCTAATTAATGGCAATTGCTTCTCTGCCTATCTGTAATTTCTGGTTAAATAATGGTTAGTCCAGGCTCTATTCTTTTCAGTTCTTGCTCTCCACAGATTATGTGAGTTCATTAAAATAATCAACACATGAAATTTCTAAATATGTTGAAATTATGAGCGTTTATATAAAAGCTAATACTTTTCAGCCAAATCATGTGTAGGACCTTGTTTGAGCAATAGATGCTTCAGATTTTGTTCTAGAACGTTAGTATGTGTGCATACACATGTATGGACTTCCC
This sequence comes from Madoqua kirkii, assembly GCA_006408675.1. NCBI lineage: Eukaryota > Metazoa > Chordata > Mammalia > Artiodactyla > Bovidae > Madoqua > Madoqua kirkii. The sequence continues at coordinate 6,429 of SJYC01011931.1, read as the reverse complement.
TGTAGCTCAAATGGTAAAGAATCTGCCTGAGATGAAGAAAACCTGGGTTTGATCCCTGGGTTGGGAAGTTCCTCTGGAGAAGGGAATGGCAATCCACTCTAGTGTTCTTGCCTGGAGAATGCCATGGACTAAGAAGCCTGGCAGGCTATAATCCATAGGGTCGCAAAGAGTTGGACACGACTGAGCAACTAAGACACACACACACACATATATGCACACATAGATGTACATGTATCCACAAGTCATACACACACACGCGCGCGCGCACACACACACACACACACACACACATCACCAGTTATGTACAAAGATAAATGAAAGGACAAAACACAAAGTCAGAGAATAAAAATTAAATGTTTGGTAGCAAAATCATCAGACTTTCAGAGACCGTTTCAATGAAAGAAAGGATATGGAACTTCAAACAATAATCTTTTTCGTGTTCTTAATGTAATGTAATGAAAGTTGTTCAGTTGTGTCCGACTCTTTGTGACCCCAAGGACTACACAGTCCATGGAATTCTTCATGTCAGAATACTGGAGTGGGTAGCCTTGCCCTTCTCCAGGGGATCTCCCAACACCAGGGATCAAGCCCAGGTCTCCCGCATTGCAGGTGGATTCTTTACCAGCTCAGCCACCAGGGAAGCCCTTTCATGTCCTTACGTTACAGTGTTGAATGCATAACGTTAGGTGATTCAATATCTCTAAATCTTGCTTTTCTCAAATATAAATCAAGAATACTAAAATCTCTTTCTTTTCTAATTTACTAGGTTGCGTGCTAAGTTACTTCAGTCATGTCCCACCCTTTGTGAGCCTATGGACTGTAGCCCCCAGGCTCCTCTGTCCACAGGGTTCTCTAGGCTGGAATACTGGAGTGAGTTGCCATTCCCTACTCCAGGAGATCTACCCAACTCAGGGATAGAACCAAGGTCTCCTACATCTCTTGCATTCACAGGTGAATTATTTGCCACTGAACCACATGGAAAGCCCTATATTATTTGGGGATAAATATGTAACCTCTCTGAGCCCCAGTTTCTTTATATGTCAAATGAAATAAAGATTTACATACAGTGTAGGATTTTCATGAAAATTGAGATAAATCATATTGACATGATTTACAAATTGCAAGGAACTACATAAACTTCTATTGTTAGTCAAAATAATAGAGATATTATCATATGCATTCTTATACTTTAGATATGCTTTTTTAAATTCTATCTTTAACAGCATTTTATTTATATGTGGGTATTTTTTTGAAATGTGACCTCCAAATCAAGGACTTATCATCATTCCAGCCTTTTAACTATCCAACCAGTATGTTCTATACAAGTTATTGTACAAAGTAAACTAGTAATACATGGAAAAATTCATACTTTAAAGCTAATGTAATGAATATTCATACAGATTTTAAATATATTATGTATTTATATGAATGATTTGTCTATCTTAGGTATTGGAATAATTTTGTCAGTCTTTAAGAAAATAAACACGTTTTCCTGTAAAAAAAAATCAGCCTAGCCTTATTTGCAATAATAAAGCTTATCCATTCAGCTGTTATTCTAGAAACATGCCCAATGGTGCCACTGACATTTGGATATACAGTCTGCAAGTACAACTGCTTCTCTAAGAAATGTTGCTTTTACATAATATCAACATGGTCTGTGATTGATACTTTGTGTTTAATCCAAAAGTGATCCCAGAAAATATCTTTATCCATTTCCATATGTTATTCTAAAGCAGTATGTACAGTGGCTCAAGTTTTAGATTTAGTTTGGCTCTTTACATTCTTTTTCTTCAAATTTTATTAAATGCCTACCGTATGCTTAACTTATTGCTGGAATTTGAGGAGATGTGGAGAGTAAAATTAGACCTAGTCCTGTCTTTGCAAAGCTTCCAGTCAGTGTGGGAGGGGTGAGTGGAGTGCCACCAGCATTCATCAAATAATTTATTAAAAACATGGAAAATGATCAATACAAATGTGATTTGTGCTAGGAAGAATAGATGAGTTTTCCAAGCAGTAAAAAATCAATTGGATTTGGTGAAAGATTTTAATTGTGAATGGATGAAAAACTAAGAATATAAACTATGAGTCCTAGTTTTATTTATTTTTTTTTTAGTAACTGTATGTTATAACAGAGTCTAAGATAGGAAATAGCAAAAGAGACCCAAGTTTAAGGCTGTAGGTATGGAGTGGGTAACGCTCTGATTCGGACATGCTAGATTTAACGTGCCATTGAAATACCCATGAGAAACCATCAAACTGGCAGTTGTCTATGATTTCAGCATTCAGAGGAAAACTCAGGTAAGGTAATATAAATGTGGGAGTCACTGATACTAAGAAGATAATCAAAGTCTTGGGCATGGATAAAATTACTAGGAATCATATAGGTGAAGAAATAAAAGAAATTAGTAAAACATTTTGAGTAGCTATAGCATGGTTATAAGAATTATGTTAATAGACACACACTTGCTTACCAGTACTATCTCTATCTACATGAACAACAAACCAATTAAGGTATTAACAAAGAAGAGAAGAGTAAAATGCATCATCTGAATGTTACAATTGGTAACATAAATGTTATCCAAGTGATAAATATTTATCCAAATAATGTTGTTATTAACTTCTAACAATGACGCATTCAGAGTTGGTGATTTTGACAGCATTAAAATTGATGTTCTAGCTTGCTAAAAACAGGCTAAAGAGCATAGAAAAGTGCTGATACTGATGTTTTTGAAATTTGGATATTAATTATTAAACACATATTCAGAGGAATCTTGCAATATTTTGGTTACATCAGCCAACTTATCTGCAACCATGTTCTGAATTCCATTTTTTTCCAAACAAGTCCCTGACCTTGGCAAATCTTTATGCTTCCATAGGGCCCAGCTACTCTTACAATTAAGCCACATTTAGCCTTTAATTGTTGATTGATAATTTCAGGTTTTTGTTAATTCCCCCACAGAGTGACAGTGTTTAATAATGGCCACTCAATTTCATTTTCATTTTGTAGTTGCTATTTTTCCTATACTTCTCAAATATCTGACATATGGTACCAGTTAAGCACTTACTTCAATTAGTACAGCCATTCTAGATCAGCAATGCTGGGATTCTTAACAATTGCACTGCCATCTTGTGCCCAGTGTCAGGCAGCAAATATTTCGGCTCCAAAATATCATGCCAGTGTCTGTGTTCTGGGGTCATTCCTAGTACCAGCTGGTCCAGGTGGGTTCTCAGAGACATCGATTCTGAGACAGGATTGATATAGTGATGGTTTATCAGGGTGTGCTCTTGGTACCAAGGGAAGGGAAGGGATGGGAAAGAATGGAGATTGGACAGAAGGTGAGTTGTGATGCAGGCTCAGTGGAGAGCTCAGCCAGCTCTTCAGAGAGATTCACACTGGAGTGACCCTTCAGAGTTGTGCCAAGTTGTCCTTGAATTCATCTCTTATTGAATACAGTCTGTGTTGAGGGAAGTGACTGTCTTTAGCTCAAGTAATCCTGGCATGGGACTGAAAATGGAGGACTTTCTGTGGGCAGTATTTCCAGCTTTGGGGGAAATAAGTCCTTCTTCCTGTAGGGGGAATCTTGGCTGTGCATCACAGAGTCCACAACTATATAATTCCATCAAAATAAATTGTGATTATGGCAATATGAAGATAGTTTACCTTTCAAAGTCCCAAATTTCTCACATGTTATTTACTATTATTCTGAAGTACTCTAATTTAAGAAACTCTTTATGGTTCTACATTTTCCTGGGTTGGTTCCCTCTATATCTATAAACATCAGCTATAATTAGGGGATTAAAAAAAATTCAAGTCTGAGACCTTATATGGAAGATACCATGAGTTATTCTTTAAAAAGTCACTCTGCCATCATATATTGAGTGTGCTTAGTCATCCAGTCGTGTCTGACAACCCTCCTGGCTCCTCTGTGCATGGGAATTCGTCAGGCAAGAATACTGGAGTGGGTTGCCATGCCCTCCTCTGGGGATCTTCTCAACCCAGGGATGGAACCCAGGTCTCCTGCATTGCAGGCAGACTCTTTACCAGCTGAGCTACCAGGGAAGTCCCAACATATACTAAAGTGAAGTGAAGTCACTCAGTTGTGTCCGACTCTGCGACCCCACAGATAGTAGACTACCAGGCTTCTCAGTCCATGGGATTTTCTAGGCAAGAGTATTGGAGTGGGTTGCCATTTCCTTCTCCAGGGGATCTTCCCAACCCAGGGACTGAACCAGGGTCTCCTGCATTGAAGGCAGACACTTTACCCACTGAGCCACCAGGGAAGCCCAACATATACTAAGGGTTCCATGATATTTGCAGAATGGCTGTTGACTGGGTCCTGACACAGTATGTACTAGTCAGGTTTTCTATCCATCAGTTTACTTTTACAAAGAAGTACGATATGAAAAGGTAATGGCCACACTGTAGACATTCTATGACTATTACTTTCCCTCTACCACTTCATTTGCATATAAATACTTACAGTTTTAAAGTTTTAAAATTTCTCATAATATTTTAGTGGGGGAAACATCCATGATAAACGAATCTTGTTAGGGGGCTTAAATTCGCCTTTACAAAGTACTCCGTCAAAGCTGAGATTACATTACCTGTGGCTCAGATGGTAAAGAGTCTGCCTACCAATGCACAGATCCAGGTTCAATCTCTGGGTCAGGAAGGTACCCTGGAGGAGGGCATGGCAACCCACTCCAGTATTCTTGCCTGGAAAATCCCATGGACAGAGGAACCTGGAGGGCTACAGTCCACAGAGTTGCAAAGAGTCAGACATGACTGAGTGACTAACACACACACAAAGTACTCTATCAGAGTTGAGATTAAGTTACTTTTAGATTCAGCTCAGTTCAGTTGCTCAGTCATGTCCAACTCTTTGGGACCCCATGAATCGCAGCACACCAGGCCTCACTGTCCATTACCAACTCCCGGAGTTCACTCAAACTCATGTCCATCAAGTCAGTGATGCCATCCAGCCATCTCATTCTCTGTCATGCCTTTCTCCTCCTGCACCCAATCCCTCCCAGCATCAGAGTCTTTTCCAATGAGTCAACTCTTCGCATGAAGTGGCCAAAGTACTGGAGTTTCATCTTTAGCATTTTTAGATTATATTTATCCAAAAATATTTCTTGTCTTTTATTAGAGATAATTTCCAGGGCATTGAGACTAAACTCTTTAGCACTCTCATATAGCCTCATGGCTCTTGTTTTGAATCTGAGAATTACATTCATGGTCTATTTGTGATCTCTATGTAAATTTGATTTTTCTAAAGTAAGATTTTATATTACTGTTACTATATGCAGATTTAAAATTACCCAATCCCTCCCAGCATCAGAGTCTTTTCCAATGAGTCAACTCTTCGCATGAAGTGGCCAAAGTACTGGAGTTTCATCTTTAGCATTTTTAGATTATATTTATCCAAAAATATTTCTTGTCTTTTATTAGAGATAATTTCCAGGGCATTGAGACTAAACTCTTTAGCACTCTCATATAGCCTCATGGCTCTTGTTTTGAATCTGAGAATTACATTCATGGTCTATTTGTGATCTCTATGTAAATTTGATTTTTCTAAAGTAAGATTTTATATTACTGTTACTATATGCAGATTTAAAATTTTTACATCAGATGTAGCAATAACTCTTGCTTTTCAATAGCATTTCCAGAGAGAAAAAAAATGCATTGTACTTTTCTTTCACTGTAACATCTGTGATTATCTTTTTATAAGTTCATTTTCTTAGAAGTGGGGAAAGTTTTCTTCTCCTCCATTGGCTTATAACTAATAGTTATTAAAATATAGCAGAGAAGGTATACTTTTTCTATCCTCAAGTTCCTTAAAAAATTAATGTTCCTTTAGAAATTACTCTAGAGATGTTTATAGAAAACTGTTAATCTAGGGGAAAGTATAGAGGATGCACATGATTGTCACACATTAAAGATGGGGTAGTGGGTGTATATTCTGAAGTTTCATTGAACTGTAGGAAAATCATTGTCCCAAACCAAAGAATGTGCTGCCCAGAGTTCCAAATATGTCACAAGGATGATTGTGTGGAAGTTGCAAAAGATAGTTCAGCACAGTTTTCTGGGTAGCATAACATTTTTATAATATTCATTGGAAAGTCCAGTCTTGAAAAAATAATGCAAAGCCCCTTATATGCTAAGCTCTGTTATCATTCAGACTCCTTTGGTAAAGCACTCATTTATCATAAACCCATTTTGATTCCTTTGAAACAAAATCATGTTCCTGGGAATATTAATTTTTATAGCATAAATCTATGAATGGTTCTTTGAAGACCTCCAAGACATTTTAGAACTAATATCCCCCAAAGATGTCTTTTTCACTTTAGGGGACTGGAGTGCAAAAGCAGGAAGTCAAGAAACACCTGGAGTAACAGGCAATTTGGCCTTGGAATACAGAATGAAGC
>SJYC01011929.1:0-30668 GCA_006408675.1 Madoqua kirkii | reverse complement strand
AGCAAAATTATTTTGTCCTTTACTCTCTTGAAAATATACTTAGCAGGGGAAACATCTTCTGTCTCAGGTTCAATCTTTTAGGTAGTATCAGGACTTTTCCAATCATTCTTAGATAATAAAAACATCGTGTGATCACATTAAATTGCCAGTGCCTTAGGTCTAGTCACATATAATACACATCAACCTTAAAACAGATAAAAGTTCTTCCCAACCTTGGATTTGTTGCAGAGCCTAGAAATTGTGGTCATGGGGGGTGGGAGAGGAGAGCTTGATTGATGTTTCTTTCTTTCTTTATTCTTTTAAGCTCAAGCAGGCAGGATTTATTAAGCAAGCAAGAAGCAGTGTTGTTTGTCCTCTGTCAACTGGCTACCTTGGGCCCCTAAGCTGGAGCAAGAGAGGGAAGACCAAGACTACCACTGCAGGATGGCTTTGGATTCACTAGACCTGCAGGTGATTAGAGCTGACTACTCTGGGAGCACATTCGTGGGCTCTCCAGGGACTTCTTGCCAAGGACCATGGTTGGAGACGTCTCACATCCTTGGCATGGACACATGTTCCTTTACAATGTCCACAGCCCCTGGAAACATGTTAGTACATCTCCAGATTCTGTCTCCTAACGCCCTATCATGCTTCCAAATACAGATACGCTACATTCGGTTCACATGAAACATTCTTTAGGCCTTTATTCCTATAAATTAGTTGAGGAAAGGCTGAAATCTACATAGCTTCCTCTCCTTCAGCTTATCTCTCACTTTCTAACCTTTTATGTCTCTCACATAAGATACAGATTCCATTCCCAATAGCCCCTTTACTTCTAGCTCTCCAAGGATGAAACTATCTTCCTTTGATTTGAGGTGAAGAGGGAAGAATTTCTATACCTTTCCCAACAGCAGAGAATGCATTAAAGAACGCTTCCTCACAAATCCTATTCTAACCATCAACAAACTGACCTTTTCAATTATTTGAATTGGATGATGGTTATAGGCACCTTGGGTAAAGTGTCTGCCTACAATGTGGGAGACTGGGTTCGATCCCAGGGTCAGGAAGATCCTCTGGAGAAAGGAAATAGCAACCCACTCCAATACTCTTGCCTGGAAAATCCCACCAATGGAAGAGCCTGGTAGGCTACAGTCCATGGGGTCGCAAGAGTCGGACATGACTGAGCAACTTCACCTTCACCTATAATTGACTTTTGGATCTTCTTTGAAATTTCTGTTTCCCAAGTTAATGTGTTTCTGACATTTATCATCTAGTCTTGTATTAAACTTTTGATTTAAATCTTGCTACTTATGACTAGACTAGAACAGAACAAAATAGACTAGAATAATCCCACCAATGGAAGAGCCTGGTAGGCTACAGTCCATGGGGTCGCAAGAGTCGGACATGACTGAGCAACTTCACCTTCACCTATAATTGACTTTTGGATCTTCTTTGAAATTTCTGTTTCCCAAGTTAATGTGTTTCTGACATTTATCATCTAGTCTTGTATTAAACTTTTGATTTAAATCTTGCTACTTATGACTAGACTAGAACAGAACAAAATAGACTAGAACAGAACAAAATAGAATAGAATAGAACAGAGTAGAGAAAACTAGATTGAATTAAAGGAAAGAAATATAAGTAATTAAGTAATCCTCTCAAAAATTTCAAGAACCTTTTACAGTGGACAAAAGACACTGAGGTTTACCCATAATCAAATGCTTTTATTTCTAGTGGATAAAAAGCTTCCCAGTAATAAAAAAAATGGAAGAGGAGTAAAATAACAAATGGTTAAAACACAGATTACAAAAATGTTACATAGACTACATCCAAGAGTAATTCCATACCCACAGTTAGGAAAGTAGCAATTTAAAACTGTGACCAACCCAACACAAGACTTTTGTAGCCCTGAGGAAAAAAAATGTGTTCCTTGCAACTGTAAAATTCCAGGGGCACATACATAACATTACCAGTCAATTGCATGTCAGCCAGAATGCTTAAGAAAATACTGAATTCAGGTCTTCAGCATATTCAAACCATATTACTGTTAGTTGATAAATCTTTAGTTATAGAAGGCTTTACAACTAACTTGGATAATACTCTTTGAAAGTGGCTCTTAGGCTTTCATAAAAAGAGAAAGCCACATCATTCTGAGATATGAGACAGCATTCTGTCAGAAAAGAAGAAATGCCTTTTTCAATTCATCACATTCATTGATTTTAGATAAAGTCATCACATTTTAGATCATCTTCATAACCAAAGAGTGCTCTGTGTAAAAGACCTTCTAAGAAGCATCCTTATAATGCAAGGTCCCACAAGTTTTGAATTGTTCCATCTTTTAGTTTGGTGAAACCTATGATTTCTTTAAAATGAAATTCATAAATAAATGATATACAAAGGATTTCATTTATATTAAATATAATTATCAACATCTTCAAGTAATCCTTAAGATATGATACAGTAACAAATGTGTTTCTTCATTAATTCATTAAACAAGGTCTAGCTGCAGATCTATCATCTATATAATTCTGAAATAATAAGATCAAAGGATACTATAAGGTTTCTTCATGAATTTAAACGTTATGAAAATATTGATGATTCTATTGGTGATAGGCTTCACAAATGGCTCCGAAGGTAAAGAATCTTCCTGCAATACAGGAGACACAGGTTCAATCCCTGGGTCAGGAAGATCCCCTGGAGAAGGAACTGGTAACCTACTCCAGTTTACTTGCATGAAAAATCCTAAGGACAGAGGAGACTGGTGGGCTACAGTCCATGGGATTGAAAAGAATTGGGTATGACTAAGTGACTAAGTACATTGGTGACAAACACAAATATCACAAATGTTACTCTGTGTATTGTTGCCTACAAATGAATTTTAGTTATAGGTTAGTAAAAACATCACTCTCCAAATGTATAGATTCCATCTATATAGCCTGGGTTAAAATCTTTGACCTAGTCTAACCTCTTTTTATGGGTAAGAATCAGTCCCAGAAATCAAGTGATTTCCTTCAGTGCAGACCACAAATATTAACAGATAAACTGAAGTCAAAATTATTTATTTTCAAGTCACTATTATTTCAATGAAACCCATAAAGTGATCTTGGAACTTCATTTTAGTAAAGAGATTTGCAAGCTGACATACATAGAAAGCTACACCTTAGGAATGAATGAGATGGGTTTGCTCAAAGCAAGTGTATAGAAGCTCTTTTGATAGCCAGGAAAAAGGTAGTGCAAGTAAGGAAACATAATTCTGTTCATTTCGAAGAGCTTTTAGGTGTCATCTAAATGCTGAAATTTGAAGAAAGTAATTTGTAAAAGGATGGAAATATGTGTTTGCTTTATAAACATAGTCTAAAATCGGGGTGTAGGGAGCTGATAGTGCTCATAGGAAGGACTGCTGCTATTGCTAAGTCGCTTCAGTAGTGTCCGACTCTATGCGACCCCATAGATGGCAGCCCACCAGGCTCCCCCGTCCCTGGGATTCTCCAGGCAAGAACACTGGAGTGGGTTGCCATTTCCTTCTCCAATGCATGAAAGTGAAAAGTGAAAAGTGAAGTCGCTCAGTCATGTCCGACTCTGTGCGATCCCATGGATTGCAGCCCACCACGCTCCTCTGTCCATGGGATTTTCCGGGCAAGAGTACTGGAGTGGGGTGCCATTGCCTTCTCCAATAGGAGGGACAGATCTACACAAATAAACAGAAATCCTCTAAATTTAGCTAATCTAAACTCAGCCTGCAATCTGAGCTCATTATTATGTTAGTAATTATAATATAACACGTTAGCCTCATAGACGATAGTACTTGCAGGGAATGATGTAAGGCGCGTGATCAGCTGGGTATTAGAGACTCCAGCTGTCCAGTTATGGTCTTTTTGAACTCTTATTTAAAAAACAACCTGCTGGGGTAAATTATTATACAGTTGAAAATAGAACAGTAACGACACTTTGTGAACAACTGCTAGATGGTGGGCACTATTTTAAGTGGTTCACTCATCTTAAATCCCCGAATCTTCATGGCAAACTATAGAAAGAGATGTAGGTCGAATCATCTGCCTCAAGTGTTAAGGCTACCTAATGGCTGAATCTCTCTGACCAAGTCAAACCAGAATCTTGCCCTCTAGGTTTACAATTTCCCGAACTACAATCATTAGCATACCACCTTCACCATTCCTGCCGTATCTGTCATTTATTGTTAGTTACTAATATTTTTTTACACGCAGACTTTAAACCTACTCTCTTTTCAAAGATTAGTTTTGCCCTAAATAATAATACCCAAAGAAATAACAGATTTCATGTGTTTGTTGTGGTTTCCTAATATGTAGAATTCAGAAATAACAAAAAGATAATTCCTTCTGTAGATATAAAAAGCACAATAATTGATTTAATTTAATGGTTTATATCAATATTTGCCTTCACATATTGCCTTCTCTTGTCTGATTCAACAATCCTTACATACAGTAGTAAAACTATCAGCATAATTTCCATCTTAGAAATGAGAAAAACACAGTGGGAAGTGATAACTGACTACTCCAAGGCACCACGGCCTGGAAGAGTTTGGTAGACAGTTCCCCATATTATCCCTTAAAAATACTCTGCCGGGAGCCAGCGTGAGGAATCCCACCCTTAACAAGTTCATGCGGCAGAGATCTGATGGGCAAGGCGAATCAGATCTCAGGGTTTCCCCCGGGGTATTTCCTGAGCATGTACCCCCCAAAATAAGAATCTGCCTGCTTTTCCACTCTTCTGACACACTCTGGAAAAAGTCAACTCAGGGCTTTAGTCTTCTGCATCTGAAAGGGATGTTTCAGTTAAACCCCCTCTGATAGCTCTCTAGCTTGCCTAACAGGTTCCCCGGGACCTCTTACAGCTTGTGAATTGCTTACAGCCCTCTAACCTTGAGAGGCACAGAGCTTAAAAGCGTCTTAAAGATACAGAGCCTTTTCTAGAGAGTTAAAAATCATATTGGTGACGGATTTTCACTGTTGACTCAATGATTGCTGCCAGGCCTCCATATTCTTTATCTTTTAGGCACCTGGGAGGATGTTAATCAATGTAAAGGGGATATGGAGAAATATATAGTAGTTTTGATGTTAGCAACACTAGACTTTTGAGTTAATTACGTTTCTTTTGTTATAAATCACTGTACTCCTTTTACTTGTTATAAATTGCTGTATCTTTGCTATGTAAGAATGTAACTTTATTTAGTGCTTTCTGAGAGTGGCATCAGACTTCGGGAAGATCAACACAAATAAGTCTTCTGGTTGACAAACCCTTATCAGAAAAAGGCTATAAAATGTTAATTGGCCCTTTTGGCCAGAAGATGATGTAAATCACCTAAGACTTGTGTATACAGCTAGGTATGCAGAGAGAAAAGCCTGGTTTTGATAAGAGTCTGGGCTGCTAACACTGCATAATTTTGTATTACCCATTGATCTCTATGTACAATCAAAAAGGTATAAAAGGCCTTTCTAGACAATAGAGGCCAGGCCAGTCATTGGAAGGACTGGTTTCCCCTGTGTCTCCTCTTTACTCTGTTTTCAGGCTGAATTCCCATCTGAGGTGTGGAGGCTCGCCATGTCTACTTACTTGTCCTGGCTACTAAGATCCATGAGAGAGAGAGAGCCCAAGGCGGGGCACTCTCCGATATTCAAATGGACGCCAGTGGCCTAATGTAGATGGTGCAAGTTCCTTGTCTGGAACTTTATTGGTTTCCCACATAAACCAAGTTATTCAGCATCTTTTCTCCACCTAATTTTCCTACTATACTATTATTTCTTAATCTAATCTTATATTAATTAATAAATAAGTTTTTTCCTCACCTATCTGTCTCCCCTTCGAATCACCCTGGATCCACTGGGGCTGGACCTCAGAAATACTCCAGTTAATTTTCCATATTTAGCAGCAACAACAAATAGTGCTTAAAAAATATGTGGCCAGAAATCAGTTTGTGTAATCTTTTCGACAGAAACACTAGCTCTGGGTTATACTGCATTCTCATTTCTTCATAAGAAAAATACCACCTTGGGACTTCCCTGGTGGTTCACCTGGTTAAGAATCTGCTTTGCAATGCAAGGGATGTGGATCCAACCCCTGGCCAAGGAACTAGGATCTCAACATGCTTCAGAGCAACTAAGCCCAAGTACTACAACTACAGAGTCTGTGTCCCCAGTGAAAGATGCCATGTAACACAACATAACACATAACACAACATCCTACTTGCTACAACTAATTCTGACACAACCAAATAAATAAATACATTTTTTTAAAAGGAAAAATATTACTTTTGCTCATTTGGTCCATTTATATAGCTTATGTTGCCAATTACTAGAAAGAACACATGATCTAGGATTTGAAAGCTACATTCACTGGAGAAATCTAATGTGAGATAAATCAGTGCTTCTGATTCGAATTGATGTTTCAGCATCTGTATGATACAATTTGCTTTATAGATTGGGAATAAGAAATCTTCACACCAGGAGAAACTACTCTTCATTTAAATGCCTCTTGAGAGTAAATAGTTGTGTATTTTCTGCCTCAGGATAAATTTTGCTTCATGCATGAAGGTAATAGTAAATAAAGGAAGGAGTGAATACTAAATACCAAGAGAGATGAGCAGAAAAAAAAAAAAAAAGGTGAGCCTGCTGAAGAAAAAATCCACCCATTTCCCAATGTGCTAGTTAGCTTTATTTCATAAAGTGTTACATAAGACACAAATCAAGAAATGACTAATTATTTTTTGGTTTACTAAGGCAATACAAAACACCTTGATTCACACTGGCAAATCCCAGAGTGAATCCAAGTACACATGTATTAGGCACCTAAAGATGTGGTGAGTTCTACACAGAGCTGATTAGACGTGATCTGTGGAAAGTAAAGATTTCTTTCTATAATCAACTGCCTTTCACTAACATTTCACTCAACTTAGAGAGCCCAGTACCACATCAAACAGCCAGAAATCTCAAAGTTCCATTGAAACTAGAGTTAAAACAATGTAGAGAAGTAATAAACTGGCTCTTTAAAAGAGTTCAGTCTAAAATTGGGTCTACAGGATGCATTTGTTTTGGTGACATGAGGATAGGAATATTCTCCTAACAAGGGGAGCAGGGAGGTGAGATGCAAAAGCCAAACATGAAAAAAGGAAGGAGACTGGAAAGAAAGAGATGTGCCAAGGAAGAAGTGAAGCCCAGTTGAGAAAACTTGACTTAGTGTTCCTACCCAATATAACTAAATAATCATTTCTTTTTCAGCACCATTCTTTTAGGAGAATGCTCTAATATCTATTGAAATACTTATTCCCAGATGGGATTGTCTGATTTCATCACAGATCTTTTTTAAAAATTTATTTATAAGAGTATAATTGCCTTACAATGTTGTGTTAATTTCTGCCGTACATCATCATGAATCACGTATTGCTGTTCAGTAGCTAAGTCGTGTCCAACTCTTTTCGACCCCACCAACTGAACACACCAGGCTTCTCTGTCCATCGTCATTTTCCATAGACTTTCCTCTTGAGTCACTCCCAACATCCCACCCATCTAGGTCATCACAGATTACCAAGTTGAGCTCTCTGTATTACACAGCAGCTTCCCACTAGATACGTATTATACACACGGTGTTAGCTGTTCAGTTGTGTCAGACTCTGAAACCCCGTGGACTATAGCCCCGTCAGGCTCCTCTGTCCATGGAATCTTCCAGGCAAGAATCCTGAAGTGGGTTGCCACTTCCTACTCCAGGGGATCTTCTGGACCCAGGGGTCAAACCTGCGTGTCTTGCATCTCCTGCATCGGCAGGTGGAGTCTTTACCTCTAGCGCCAGCTGGGAAGTCCTTTATACATAGTAGTGTATTAATATAAATGTCAGTGCAACTCTCTCAATTTGTTGCACTCTCATCTTCCCTCCCTGTGTCCACAAGTCATTTCTCTATGTCTGGGTCTCTATTCCTGCCCTGCAAAAAGGTTCATCAATACCATTTTTCTAGATTCCATATATACGTGTTTTTGTTATTTAGTCACTAAGTCACATCCAACTCTTTGCAATTCCGTGGACTGCATCATGCCAGGCCTCCCTGTTCTTCACTATCTGAGAGGTCGAGCATGGTCGGGCATGTTTGGGCATGTTGTGACGAAAAGCCCCAGAAAAGTGTCCTGGAAGGTCCTGGCAGTTGGCCACCGCCCAAACAGGAACCGGGAGCAGACCAAACTTCCGGGAACCAACCCCATGGCCTGGCCCAATCAAGTGCCAACACGGAGCCCTTGGACACCAATCGCCACTACAGCCCGAGCTTCCTACCTTATATGGGAGAACCTGGCTTGAAAGCCAGCCCTGACTATAAAACCCCATCCCCACCCCTCGTACCTCACAGACTCCCTTCCCTTGCTAGATCGCCCCTGGGAGTTCTGCCCGAGAGCAACCGCCCAATAAAGGTTTCCATCGATGGTCCTTAGAGGTGGCTCTTTCTTCCCGCAGCATTTCTAACATCTGGCGCCCAACGTGGGGCTTGAGGTGAGGGCCTCCGGCACTTGCCGTTGAGGCCCCCTCGAGCTCCACCGCCGTGGTAACCCCAGACCCAGGTGGCTGACCAACCTCCCGGATGGCAGACTACGGAGTAAGTCCCTTTGGCTTTGGGACCTGCCATCCCAGGCAACCACTTCCTAGGGCCCCGTAACCTGTGCGCACTTACTGGGCCCTCCCTTGGCAGTTTCCTGCCTGCCTCCGGTTCTCAGTTCGTGAGGGCGATGTCCCAAGCGGCTGAGTAAACCTCCAGCCTTACCTGGTCCCCAGCTTGTGAGGGAGATGTCCCAAGTGGATGAACGAACCCCAGCCTCCTCTGAGGTCCCAAACCGGCTCCCTGACACTCCTGGAGATGTTCGGACAACAGGGGTCGCCTCCACACGGTCGCCATGGGATCGACGGTTTCCAAACCAGAACCCAACTGGTCCACTCCCTTGGAATGTTTATTGGCTAATCTATGGACCTTACGGCTAACGGGCCACATTCGCCCCAAGCAGCTCACCTTTTTGTGCTCACAGGCCTGGCCACAGTATCCTCTAGATAACGGCTCTCACTGGCCAGCCACAGGGACATTAGACTTTGACGTCCTCTGTGATTTGGATAATTACTGCCGGAGAACGGGAAAATGGTCTGAGGTCCCCTATGTTCAGGCCTTTTGGACGTTGTGCTCTCGCCCCACCCTGTGCACCACGTGTGCTCCCAGCCAGATCCTGCTCACGATAGCTCCCCCAGTTTCACCTTCCTCAGCCAAATTAACCCCCGCTCCTGAGTCATCTGCTTTCTCTGTCCCCCCAGAAGACCTGGTGGCTCCTCCTCCCTATAGTACTCCCACTGCCCCCACCCCCTCCGCTCCAATCTCTTCACCCCCCGCTTCTGCCCCCGAGACTCCGCTGCTGGCCCCGGACCCTCCTGCCCTTAACCCTATCCTGTACCCTCCCCTTCTCTGAGGCTATTTAGATTGTCCTTGTTTTAAATACATGGGAACCAAGTGAGAAGAGGGGCTGCTCAGAAGTTGTAGTTGAAGTCCTGAGACAATAATGAAGCATCAGAGCCCTGACTCTGTGACCTGATGAACTCTTTGTTGTAACTTGCAACCTGGGACACCACAGCGAAACCTGTTCCTGAAATCAGCGAACCAGCCTGCATCCACCACTGTTATTGCAAAGCACTAAAGCATCACCCACATGGCAGTCATCACAATGCAAGTCACACAAGACCTATGATCCAAGATGACAAGAACCTCCAGCCCTTATTGGAGACAGACACTAGAACTGAGAATTGGATTTGCCTTCTGGGATGTTAATCCCATCAGGATGTAACAAAATATATTACAGGTCAAGGGATAAGGGACAAGAAGTGTGTGTGTGCGTGTGCGTGTGTGTGTACTCAAAAATGTCTGTGAAAATGGGAGCCCACACTCTTCTGCACAGAGAGCATTATTTGATGTGATTTATAATTTTACTACAAACAAACAAACTGCAGCCGTTGGAGACTGCTTCCTTGTCATGTTTTGCCTGAGCATGTGCAGAGCCTTGACTTTGTTCCAAACTGAAAAACTACCTTTATTTGTTATTAGCTGCCAAGAAAGGTCAAGACCAAGTAGGTGTTGTAATTTTCACTGTACAAACTCTTCAATGATTATGAGACTAAATGCATTTGTTTTTGTGAAAGGTAGAAATTAGATGGAAAAGATCAATAGTAGTCATCAATTAAAGAAGAAAGTGAAGGTGGATATGTCCATCCTAATGAGTTTTATGTTGCACCTGCTTCTTTCCTGGGTTCCACAATGCTAAGCAATATTTTAGAAATGGATGCAATCAGAAGCTTTTAAATCTAAGTTGTGGGATTTTATAACTCACAACTTAGATATCTTTTCATGTGTAAGCCATATTCTATATGCATATTAGGTATGCATTATTCTAACTTAAGATATATTTGTGCATAGACTGTGTATAAGATGCTTTTAAATGTTCTGTGAATAAGGTCCTTAGCTTTTGTTTCACCTGAAGCATATGTAGAACACAGATAAATAATTGAATTGTAGCATAGATATTATAATGCAATTGATATTTTAAATGCAAGCAGTAAAGATTGATCTATAATGATGTGTTGCAGGGAAAATTTATAGATATGTATATCATGGTGACTTTTTGTCCTTTAACAATGGATTTCTTATTTCTATTTATGGAGAAACTGCAATTACTGCTTTTAATGTCTTTTTTAAGGTAGCTATTTACAAACTAGAAAATATTCTGCATTTAAAATAGAATCTGACTGTCTGGGAAGTCTAATTACTATTGTTCCTATTTGAGCCAGTTGTCTTTCATTAAAGGTATAGATTCTCTCAACAGAGAAATAAATTGAAACACTGCTTCTGAACTGTCATAGGAAACATGTCCACTTTATTCCTATTAATACTTTAAGATATGTAGACTTTATAACTAAAACAGTAGAAGAGTATAATGAAGTCATTATTTTCAGTATATGGGTTTTATCCTAATTTTCCAGGTTATGTAACTTATAAAGCACTGTGACAGAACTTCCAGGGGATCTGAGAAAACATGCTCCATCCCTTCAGAAGAGTTGTCACGCTGTTGATGCATTTATTCCTTTTAAACTAATCTCCCTGTCTTGCTTCCTCTTTCCCTCCTTTTCATGTATTTACTTCTCTCTTCTGTATCTTCCTTATTCCCTCTTCTCTCCCTTTAAGACAGCCGCTGACTTGTGTTAAT
Source organism: Madoqua kirkii (assembly GCA_006408675.1). Classification (NCBI taxonomy): domain Eukaryota; kingdom Metazoa; phylum Chordata; class Mammalia; order Artiodactyla; family Bovidae; genus Madoqua; species Madoqua kirkii. Next base: position 19,443 of record SJYC01011929.1, on the reverse strand, counting down.
TACCAGGAAGTTAGAGGGAGGGTCAGAGAAGGCTGTCTCTTATACACATCTTAGAAATGTTGGAATATTTTCCATGCTATTTTTTTTCAAAGTTTATATAGAAGCTGAGTGATCCTAAGATTATAAATTCCATTAGTTTGTTTTGGCAGATGATATATCTTAAACATTACATTCTCTTATACTCATTTTTAAAAAATCATAGCAACTAAACAATGTGTGATATAAGACAAACAGAGAATTTTTTTGAAAGAATACATTTCAATTAAAAATATTTGGGAAAAAATGCATAATTTTTATGTCTGATTTAATAGATGCTTGAACGTGTCTTATCTGTTTCATTTCTGTATCTCCAGATTAAATTTCAACTTCACAAACTTGGAAGATGACTTGTATACTCTATCAATCCACAGACTGGAAAGAAAGTATTTGGTATTTTTGAAGAAATGTGCCACAGATCCACTATAAAAGCTAGTCTTCAGAGTTTCACGGATTGCTTCAGTTTCCTGACCTAATTAGGTTTTCTCCCCTCAGGTCTATTTTGCTTTTGTTTATTTGCCTTTTGTGTGTTTATTTTTCAGGTGAACTTGATCCCCATAAGAGCTCAGATCTAGTAAACGCCGAAGAAAAACGTGCTGAAACACATTCATAGGTCTGGAAGATGACTTGTATACTCTATCAATCCACAGACTGGAAAGAAAGTATTTGGTATTTTTGAAGAAATGTGCCACAGATCCACTATAAAAGCTAGTCTTCAGAGTTTCACGGATTGCTTCAGTTTCCTGACCTAATTAGGTTTTCTCCCCTCAGGTCTATTTTGCTTTTGTTTATTTGCCTTTTGTGTGTTTATTTTTCAGGTGAACTTGATCCCCATAAGAGCTCAGATCTAGTAAACGCCGAAGAAAAACGTGCTGAAACACATTCATAGGTCTGAAACACCTTAAAAACATCTTTCATTATAAGGATGGAAGGTAATTTTATTTTTTAGATGAAAATGTATTTCCAAATTGGATAGTTTGGAGAGTATCATTAGAAACAAAGTTATCTTACTTAAATGTCCATTTGGATTCTTTATTTTAAATCTCTATTTTCTGAGGCAAACTCTTAACAGGTAAGCTTTAAATATTTACTGTTTAAGTTTACCTTTTCAAAGGATTCTTGACTTACTCAGCAATAAAAATTATATTTACCTAGACCTTTTAGTCCTTTAAAAATAATAAGCTATATCCTATCAGGTTTAATTCTGTTTTCTTCTACTAATTCATACAAGAAATAATGTTTTATACCAGTTTCCTTTTCTACTTCATGTAAGAAATATGAGTGCTTACATTGGGTGATAATAACAAAGCAAGTACATATTATAAAACATCAATATTTGCTCAAATCTGTGGACATTGCATCAATGATTATCTTTTTAAAAATTCAGCTTCCAGGGCTCACCATTGATCTACCAAATTGCCAGCTCTGGGAGTGATGCCAATGTCTGTTTAAAAAGTATAAAAATGAGTCTTGCTATTGGCTTGATGGTAGAGGCAAGAAAAAATGCTGCAGGTACCATATCAAGTCTTTAAGATGTTATTAGTAGCACCTCAAATGTTAACTTTAAATCGATGAAGTTAAAATGTGATTAGCCATAACTGTTTTATATATGCTGCATTTAGACTTACTTATGGCAAAGAAGACTTTTTTTTTAAGGAAACAAATTCACAAGAAATCATGAAGATATATAAAAGCTACATATGCCTAAAAAGCTCTGGATTCAGGTCCCCATTGCTGTCACAGAGGAATGAACAGAACTCCCAACACGGCCTTTTTTTAATATAATGAAAGTGCCCTTAGCATGGTTGCAGCTGTCACCTCTACAGGGAGCTGTTTTACAGACGTTTTCAACTGAGCGTCATAATACAGAGAATCTTGCATTACAAAAAAAAAGAAAAAAATGTGGCTAGCTTTTAAGATGAATCATTCCCAGTATTCTTGAGTCAGTTGTAAGATTCTTTAATGGATACTAATAGTTTCACTAATAGCAGCTATCAGTGTCAGACACTGTGATGAAATCTTATATTTAGTCCTATCAACAGTTCCAGAGTTGGTGACTGTGATTAATAGCTTCCATATGAATTGTGGATAGAAATCAAATAACAAACTGGATAGAAATGTTTAAAACTAGCTCTATATTAAAAATTTTAAAGATATTGTCTTGTATTGAAACTCTAATACTTTGGCCACCTGGTGTGAAGAGCTGACTCATTTGAAAAGTCCCTGATGCTGGGAAAGATTGAGGGCAGGAGGAGAAGGGGATGACAGAGGGTGAGATGGCTGGATGGCATCACTGACTCAATGGACATGAGTTTGGGTAGGCTCTGGGAGTTGGTAATGGACAGGGAGGCCTGGCATGTTGCAGTTCATGGAGTCACAAAGAGTCGGACACGACTGAGTGACTGAACTGAGCTGAACTGAAATTGTATTAGTTAACAACAATTCCTCTCCATCACCTCCATCCAAACTTTAGACACACACATACACACAAAAGAGATAGGAAGAGAAATTCCAACTGATATAAAAAGAATATCTATCATTTTCTGATAAATTTCTTATTTTTGTGAGGTCAATAAAGTCCAACATGAAATTGCCACACAATAGTGGATGCCCATATATGACATGGCACCCTACTCCAGTACTCTTGCCTGGAAAATCCCATGGACGGAAGAGCCTGGTAGGCTGCAGTCCATGGGGTCGCTAAGAGTTGGACACAACTGAGCAACTTTTCACTTTTCACTTTCATACATTGGAGAAGGAAATGACAACCCACTCCAGTGTTCTTGCCTGGAAAATCCTAGGGATGGGGGAGCCTGGTGGGCTGCCATCTCTGGGGTCGCACAAGGTCAGACACAACTGAAACGACTTAGCAGCAGCAGCAGCAGCATATATGACTAAAACATGATCTTCCTTTTCATTTGGATTTTATTTCAGGATAATGAAAACAGTACTAAAATAGTCTAAATTCTCAATTTTTCACAAATCTTTTTCTCCTCTTTCAACACACACTCAGAACAGGCCATTTTATGAACTTATATAAGAGATGAACATAAATTTTGAGCTACTAATTCTAGCCACATAAATACACTCAAAGTTACTATCACAGATTTTGGCCAGTGCTTCTGTCATTGCTCTTTCTCCACAATTTGGCCTTCTTCAATCAAACCAGAGGAGTTTTAAGGCAAAAGTTGGACATTTTCAAATTTTTATCACTTTGAACCCAGTTGTTACATAGGTGACTATGCAATATATGTACAGAACATGAGGCATCTGAAAATTTTACTTTCTTGCTTTGTTTTACACAGAGTGCTGTAACTACAAAACTTTCAAGCTTCTAAGTAAAAGGAAAGCAAAAACAAAATTATAGAAAAATATTTTTGCAGCTCTGAGGCTATTTAGATTGTCCTTGTTTTAAATACATGGGAACCAAGTGAGAAGAGGGGCTGCTCAGAAGTTGTAGTTGAAGTCCTGAGACAATAATGAAGCATCAGAGCCCTGACTCTGTGACCTGATGAACTCTTTGTTGTAACTTGCAACCTGGGACACCACAGCGAAACCTGTTCCTGAAATCAGCGAACCAGCCTGCATCCACCGCTGTTATTGCAAAGCACTAAAGCATCACCCACATGGCAGTCATCACAATGCAAGTCACACAAGACCTATGATCCAAGATGACAAGAACCTCCAGCCCTTATTGGAGACAGACACTAGAACTGAGAATTGGATTTGCCTTCTGGGATGTTAATCCCATCAGGATGTAACAAAATATATTACAGGTCAAGGGATAAGGGACAAGAAGTGTGTGTGTGCGTGTGCGTGTGTGTGTACTCAAAATGTCTGTGAAAATGGGAGCCCACACTCTTCTGCACAGAGAGCATTATTTGATGTGATTTATAATTTTACTACAAACAAACAAACTGCAGCCGTTGCAGACTGCTTCCTTGTCATGTTTTGCCTGAGCATGTGCAGAGCCTTGACTTTGTTCCAAACTGAAAAACTACCTTTATTTGTTATTAGCTGCCAAGAAAGGTCAAGACCAAGTAGGTGTTGTAATTTTCACTGTACAAACTCTTCAATGATTATGAGACTAAATGCATTTGTTTTTGTGAAAGGTAGAAATTAGATGGAAAAGATCAATAGTAGTCATCAATTAAAGAAGAAAGTGAAGGTGGATATGTCCATCCTAATGAGTTTTATGTTGCACCTGCTTCTTTCCTGGGTTCCACAATGCTAAGCAATATTTTAGAAATGGATGCAATCAGAAGCTTTTAAATCTAAGTTGTGGGATTTTATAACTCACAACTTAGATATCTTTTCATGTGTAAGCCATATTCTATATGCATATTAGGTATGCATTATTCTAACTTAAGATATATTTGTGCATAGACTGTGTATAAGATGCTTTTAAATGTTCTGTGAATAAGGTCCTTAGTTTTGTTTCACCTGAAGCATATGTAGAACACAGATAAATAATTGAATTGTAGCATAGATATTATAATGCAATTGATATTTTAAATGCAAGCAGTAAAGATTGATCTATAATGATGTGTTGCAGGGAAAATTTATAGATATGTATATCATGGTGACTTTTTGTCCTTTAACAATGGATTTCTTATTTCTATTTATGGAGAAACTGCAATTACTGCTTTTAATGTCTTTTTTAAGGTAGCTATTTACAAACTAGAAAATATTCTGCATTTAAAATAGAATCTGACTGTCTGGGAAGTCTAATTACTATTGTTCCTATTTGAGCCAGTTGTCTTTCATTAAAGGTATAGATTCTCTCAACAGAGAAATAAATTGAAACACTGCTTCTGAACTGTCATAGGAAACATGTCCACTTTATTCCTATTAATACTTTAAGATATGTAGACTTTATAACTAAAACAGTAGAAGAGTATAATGAAGTCATTATTTTCAGTATATGGGTTTTATCCTAATTTTCCAGGTTATGTAACTTATAAAGCACTGTGACAGAACTTCCAGGGGATCTGAGAAAACATGCTCCATCCCTTCAGAAGAGTTGTCACGCTGTTGATGCATTTATTCCTTTTAAACTAATCTCCCTGTCTTGCTTCCTCTTTCCCTCCTTTTCATGTATTTACTTCTCTCTTCTGTATCTTCCTTATTCCCTCTTCTCTCCCTTTAAGACAGCCGCTGACTTGTGTTAATTACCAGGAAGTTAGAGGGAGGGTCAGAGAAGGCGATGGCACCCCACTCCAGTACTGTTGCCTGGAAAATCCCATGGACAGAGGAGCCTGGTGGGCTGCAGTCCATGGAGTCACTAAGAGTCGGACACAACTGAGCGACTTCACTTTCACTTTCATGCACTGGAGAAGGAAATGGCAACCCACTTCAGTGTTCTTGCCTGGAGAATCCCAGAGATGGGGGAGCCTGGTGGGCTGCCATCTATGGGGTCACACAGAATTGGACATGACTGTAGCGACTTAGCAGCAGCAGCAGCAAAGGGAGGGTAGTGGTGCCCACCCCTTCTTGCGAACATAGTGTTGAATCCATCCTGAAGAGAGGGATGGATAAATTTGACTCTTGAGCCTTAAATGTTTTGCTTAGCATTGTACCTTCAGCTACCCAGCATATATCTAATAATTTCATAGGCCTTTTTATTTAAGCAGTGTCTCCTTTATTTAATTTTTAACATGACAAGCTATAATTCTTGTGTTTGTATTCTGCTAAAATTTTCCATATTTCTTATTATATATGATTGTTAAATAAATCTTACTGGAGGGAAAGTATTGTGAACCATTTGGTGCCTGATGTAATTTGATTTGGTAGGGCATTATAAAGTTGATGAAATCAGGGAAAACCAGAAGTACATCATCCTAAAAATTGATATGAGTTCTATCAGAAAGTGATTTTTACTCTATGAAAGAAATGTTCATTGAACATGTATTATTGCACCTATTATTTGCATGCTCCTGGCTAGATGCGTGTGCATACAGGATTCTGGAAAGCTGAATCATTACTCTAGAAATTTCTTATTTTATAGAGGAGCAAATCTATACACATAAATAACGAAAATGCCACATATAAAGTAATCAGGTACAAATAAAATGCCCCCTCCGGATATTAAAGGAGATAAACCCTGCCCTTATTTTCAGGGCTTCCAAAAATGGATGGCACATGAGTTGACATTTCAATAACAAATAATAAACAAAAACTCATATTCATAGCCTAGTTTCTACGTACAAGCTCCAGGTAAGCACTTAACAAATGCTATCTCTAATCCTCAATCATCCGGTAAAGTGGGTATAAATATGAATAAGGAAATCACGTCTCAGAGAAAGAGCCTTGTCTAAGGCCATGTAAGTCTCCAGACTGGAATTGGTTCTAGAGCTCTCTGGCACCAGAGACCTCTTTTTCTTTCCACTGCATCCATATAGGATGTGTCAGAAGCACAGAGGAAAAGACAGTTCTGTGAAGAAGAATAACGTGAATAAGGTAACACTAGAGGAAAAAAAAAAAAAGTAAAGAGTGTCAAGGTGAAGACCTGGAGAGTTTTAATTAACTCAGTTAAGAGGAACTGGCTCTGTATGTGTTACCCCTTAGGCTCTGTCTTCATGATGCTAAAGCATTCTCTATGAAAAAAATGTAAAAATTCATCTAATCATCAGATACATGATGCTTAACTTTCTACTTTAAATGATTCCATGGTAAATTTTCACCTAATATCGAAAAGTTTTTGAAGGTCACATTTTAATTTTAAAAATGATTTAACTTTGTTTAATGTGAATATAAAACACATCTTTCCTTTGGAAGATACATTAAGCCTTGCATCCTCTGTTTAACTGATTTCCTTAAATATGACAAAATTTATCCAGCATTTAGCATAAGCTTTAAACAATAATGAAAATTTATACTTTAGAGTCAAAAAACAAACACCTAATGATACCCCACATTACATCCCTGTCCTTTCTTCAGAGGTAATTCCAAATACTTAAGACACAAATTCTATGGACCAACATGCATAGTTAATGCTCTTTGGGGAACTATTTGTCCTTTAGTAGCGTTAATAAATTTTCTAAGTTATTTCCTTACTAATTGTGATGGTTGGAGAACTTCCTTTGCCTCTCAGGCTGATACACTTTTATCTCTAATAATTAAAGAGTTCATTATTTAGTCCTTGTTATAGTCTTACTGCTGCATTGTATTGTCTCTTACATTATCTCTTTTATCCCCTATAACTGCTCTTTTAGGATGTATATCCCCATCTTTGGATGAGGAACCACAGCAGAAGAAGGTAAATCATTTGTGTAAGATCACACAGCTATTAAGTTGAGGACCCTGGATCTGAGGTCTGAGTGTGACTCCCTAAACTACTAGGCAGACTGTCTCTGGCCCGGGTGAGAGGATCAGTCCTGTCTTCTCCACCCAGACCATCCATTACCTTCCTTTTCTAGCCTTTACTCCATCCTACTCTTTATTTTCTCCAGGTATTTGTCCCTAAAAGCTACCATTCTGAGAGGGCAGAATTTCTCTGACCAACAACAGGGGCAAGTACTTGAGGTCTGAGTGTGACTCCCTAAACCACTAGGCAGACTGTCTCTGGCCCGGGTGAGAGGATCAGTCCTGTCTTCTCCACCCAGACCATCCATTACCTTCCTTTTCTAGCCTTTACTCCATCCTACTCTTTATTTTCTCCAGGTATTTGTCCCTAAAAGCTACCATTCTGAGAGGGCAGAATTTCTACTGACCAACAACAGGGGCAAGTACGCTTGGGTGACCAAGGAAAGATGCCTTCGATTTCTCTGGATGGAGGAGTTATTTCCCATGCTTAATATGTGACCTTAAATTTTTCCTTTTCAGATAACTAGTGGTATTCAGTCCAGACGTTTGCTACTGAAAATGTGGGAACTTCTTAGAGACGAAGAGTCTCAGGGCTCATCCAAAACTTTTAGCTCTAATTGGCCTTTTAAGACAATAACTGGTTGATTTCTATACATATCATTGTTCTATATGTTAATCAAATATTATGAAGATAATTCTAAATACCTACCGAGCATTTAGACATGCAGTTTTTCCACTACACTAGACAAGAGCTCCAGAGTTCACACTCTTAACACTGCTCTACTCCCTCAAAACTAAAGCAAACCAAACCCTTACAAACTCCTAAACTGGACACAGCCACGATTTCTTCAGTTGCTGCGAAGCTTGCTAGGACAGAGCACTTGGGTTGATTGAAAGTTAAGTTATACTGTTTCTATTAGCATTAATGACCCATTTCCTTTTTTCTATCAAGAGAGCATAGCATGGTTTAGATCTTTACCTTCTCACATGTGTTCCACATTTGGCTTCTCTGCTTCCAGCTCTTTTCACTTGTTCTTTTCTGCACACTGTTATTATATTGATTTTTGTATCTTACATATGTACATACGTGAAGTTGCTCATTCGTATCCGACTCTTTGTATCCCCATGGACTGTAGCCTACCAGGCTCCTCAGCCCATGGAATTTTCCAGGCAAGAGTACTGGAGTTGGTTGCCATTTCCTTCTCCATTGGATCTTCCCAACCCAGGGATTAAACCTGCGTCTTCTGCATTACAAGGCAGACATTTTACAGTCTGAGCAACCAGGGAAGCCCATTATTCTATTAAGTCTCCTTAATTCATTCTTTGGAACTACATTCTTCTCAAAAACACTTTATCCCTGTTTACACCAGGGTCAGTAAGCCCTTTTTGTTATGAATCAGGAAGTGGATATTTTAGGTTTTGCAGGCCACATCCCATAACACTGCCTTTCCTCCCTCTCTTTCCTCCTCTTCTTCCTCTTTTCTTTCTTCTTTTCCTTCTATTTTTACAAGCCTTTAAAAATGTAAAAGGCAAGTATGAAGACAAAAAGCATGCTTAACTCAGGGACGGGAGTGGTACATCAAAATAGGCCCCCTGGCCAATTTAGCCCATAGGCCTCTGACACTTGCTTCTTTTTCAGATCAAGAGTTTGTACCCTAGCAAGAAAGAGTGATGCCAGTGTTGTCATCCCCAAGAGACGTAGCTTCCCCAGGGCCTGCACAACTACCCTGAGGAAGAGGGAGGTGATTATTTTCAGTTAGCCTGTCACCCAGTCACAGCCCAGGGAACAGTTTAGCAGGGCTGGCTCCACCGCTGGTTCTCAACACTTAGAAGGCTTCAGCATTACCGGAAGGGTCTGTTAAACTACAGATTTCTAAGCCCAACCTCCCAGAGGGCCTAAAGAACTATGGGTGGAGGTTTGTGACATTGTACAGAAGGCAGTGATCAAGACTGTCCCCAAGAAAAAGAAACGCAAAAAGGCAAAATGGATATCTGAGGAGGCCTTACAAATGGCTGAGAAAAAAAGAAAAGCAAAAGGCAAAGGAGAAAAGGAGAGATATACCCAGTTAAATGCAGAGTTCCAAAGAATAGCAAGGAGAGATACGGAAGCCTTCCTCAACCAGCGATTAGTGCAAAGAAATAGAAGAAAACAATAGAATGGGAAAGACTAGAGATCTCTTCAAGAAAATTAGAGATACCAAGGGAACATTTCATGCAAAGATGGGCTCAGAAAAGGACAGAAGTAGTATGGACCTAACAGAAGCAGAAGATAGTAAGAAGAGGTGGCAATACAGAGAAAAACTGTACAAAAAAGATTTTCATGACCCAGATAATCACAATGGTGTGATCACTCACCTAGAGCCAGACATCCTGGAATGTGAAGTCAAGTGGGCCTTAAGAAGCATCACTATGAATAAAGCCAGTGGAGGTGATGGAATTCCAGCTGAGCCTTTTCAAATCCTAAAAGATGATACTTTGAAAGTGCTGCACTCAATATGCCAGCAAATTTGGAAAATTCAGCAGTGACCACAGGACTAGAAAAGGTCAGTTTTCATTCCAATCCCACAGAAAGGCAATGCCAAAGAATGCTCAAACTACTGCAAAGCTGGATTTGAAAAAGGCAGAGGAACCAGAGATCAAATTGCCAACATCCGTTGAATGTTGGATCATCATCCACTGGATCATCGAAAAAGCAAGAGAGTTTCAGAAAAACATCTACTTCTGTTTTATTGACTACGCTGAAGCCTTTGACTGTGTGGATCACAACAAACTGTTGAAAATTCTTAAAGAGATAGGAATATCAGATCACCTTACCTGTCTCCTGAGAAATCCTTATGCAAGTCAAGAAGCAACAGGTAAAACTGAACATGGAACAACAGACTGGTTCCAAATCGGGGAAGGAGTATGTCAAGGCTGTATACTGTCACCCTGCTCATTTAACTTATATGCAGAGTACTCATGAGAAATTTTGGATTATGAAGCACAAGCTGGTATCAACATTGCAGGAAAAAATATCAATAACCTCAGATATGCAGATGACGCCACCCTTATGGCAGGAAGTAAAGAAGAACTAAAGAGCCTCTTGATGAAAATGAATGAGGAGAGTAAAAATGTTGGCTTAAAATTCAACATTCAGAAAAGTAAGATCATGGCATCTATTCCCATCACTTCATGGGAAATAGATGGGGAAACAGCGACAGACTTTATTTTCTTGGGCTCCAAAATCACTGCAGATGGTGACTACAGCCATGAAATTAAAAGATGCTTGCTCCTTGGAAGAAAAGTTATGACCAACATAGACAGCATATTAAAAAGCAAAGACGTTACTTTGCCGACAAAGGTCTGTCTAGTCAAAGCTATGGTTTTTCCAGTGGTCATGTATGGATGTGAGGGTTCGACTATAAACAAAGCTGAGTACCAAAGCATTGATTCTTTTGAACTGTGGTGCTGGAGAAGACTTAAGAGTTCCTCACGCTGCTAGGAGATGAAACCAGTCAATTCTAAAGGAAATCTATCCTGAATACTCATTGGAAGGACTGATGCTGAAGCTGAAGCTCCAATACTTTGGCCACATGACGAGAAGAACTAACTCACTGGAAAAGACCCTGATGCTGGGAAAGATTAAAAGCAGGAGGAGAAGGTGTCAACAGAGGATGAAATGGTGGGATGGCATCACGGACTCAATGAACGTGAGTTTGAGCAAGCTGCAGGAGCTGGTGATGGACAAGGATGCCTGGCATGCTTCAGTCCATGGGGTCACAGAGATTAGGACAAGAATGAGGGACTTAACTGAACTGACCTCCCACAGAGTCTGATCCCATGGGTCCAGGGTAGAGCCTGAGGTGATGCTGATGCCATTGGACTAGAGATCTCATCTAAAGACCCAGTGGTTTATAAATGAGCAAGGCTTAAACACTTTAGCATAGTATTCAAAGTCCTTTGCAGTCTCACCCCAGCCTATCATTTTAGTCATAGCCTTCACTACATCACTCACTACTCCTGGACCTCAGCTATGCCTCGGGTATGACGCCTCCTCTGCACGGATCTTGCTACTCCCTTTGCCACCTTTGCCTGTCACTGTCCCTCCTTCCTCTAAGGACCTGAGGACAGAAAGCCTCTTCTCATCGCTCTGGTCAGAACTCTCAGAGCTTCTCTTCTGGATGAACACATCTCATACCCTCTGTGCAGGGAACTTGCAGGTCCCCATTTCATGTGTTTGCTGCCAGATTTTAAGATAAAGAAGCACTGAACCTTACACATAGTAGATATTCAGTAAATATTCATTAAATAAATGAATATGAGTAAGTAAATGAAGGTAAGAAGGAAAAGTTTGTTTTTGTTTGTTCTGATATATGATTGAGTTAATCTTTTTCAAATAGCATCTCTAGTTAATTCAATCAAAATGAGACTCATTTTTCAGGCTTTTTATATCTACATAATTCCAAGAATCCATTTAGATCCCTTCCCCTCTCCCCCAACAGACAAATGGCAGGGTTGGGGTGTGCATTAATTCTTAATAAATTACTAAAAGTCAGTTCAGTTCAGTTGCTGAGTTGTGTCTGACTCTTTGTGACCCCATGAATCACAGCACACCAGGCCTCCCTGTCCATCACCATCTCCCAGAGTTCACTCAAGCTCACGTCCATCGAGTTGGTGATGCCATCCAGCCATCTCATCCTCTGTCATCCCCTTCTCCTCTTGCCCCCAATCCCTCCCAGCAGCAGTCTTTTCCAATGAGTCAACTCTTCTCATGAGGTGGCCAAAGTACTGGAGTTTCAGCTTTAGCATCATTCCTTCCAAAGAAATCCCAGGGCTGATCTCCTTTAGAATGGACTGGTTGGATCTCCTTGCAGTCCAAGGGACTCTCAGGAGTCTTCTCCAACACCACAGTTCAAAAGCATCAATTCTTCAGCACTCAGCTTTCTTCACAGTCCAACTCTCACATCCATACTGGATTATACAAGAAAAACATTAAAGTCTCCCCATCTGTCTCTTGTCTACCATTGGGGAGATGGGTCTGCTGGTGCAGAGACATATGAATTATAGCTAATCTTACCAACTTCACAAGGAGAAAAGATCGTGTTTCCTGGGTGATTCATACAGGAAACAATACAAGCTTCAGAGCAACATTGGCCTCAGTTCATAATATGTCTTTGGTAGTTGGTAGCTGTCAAGCTTTACATTTCCTAACTTCTCACCACAGAGACTTTGGTAGAATGGTAAAACAACAGTGAAGAACATTTAAAGGACCTAGACTGTATTTAACACATTGTTGATTCTAAATTAACAAAAGTTAATATTATTTTATTTTTATCAAGGTGTTGTTATTTTTTGTTTAATTGTATGTGGAAGACCTGTGGCAATAAATATCTCATCCAAAGACGGAATTTGGCACTTAGTTCAATTTCAGACTTTGTTGATTACAGTTTCTTGGATCTTGGCCTCAATTTTCTTATCTATGAAATGGAGATAGTAAGAGTACCTATTTTATAGAACTACCGGAATGATTAAATGAAATGGCCCATTTAATGTGCTAAGAATACACATTTACATATAGAAAAGGTGAAATAGTATGAACTATAAAAATAAGAATATCAGGAGATCCACCTCAATCCTTTGAAATTAATTATTGTTTATAGTTGCATGGTTTTGACTTTGGTAGCAATATCCTAAAAGTCCACATGATGGAGAGGTTGTTCCATGTGAAGAGTAGGCCAGCTGTTTTATAGTAGAGATAAGCATTTAGGTCCTTGGCTTTTTAGCAAAGCAAAATTACATATAGATATATGGAAATACAGTTTGACCTATATAGACAAGTAACAATATTGATATATGTCACGTGGATATTCAATTTTAGGGACTTTGTAAAATGTAAATATTGAAAAACATCAGCATGAGGATAAAACATCAACAATTTTAGACTTTCTGAATGGAGTGTTAAATAAAACACACAATTAGACAATCCAAGTGTACTTAGAAGCAATAATAGCCGTTTCTCAAAAAAAACCACAATAACCCTGCAGGCAAACTTCTCATTAACAAGATTTTTTTAAAAAAGCTCTCTTTGGTGGAAACAAAAAAGGGAGGAGAACTTTGACAATGTGGGAATTGTGTGAGAAAAGCAGCTGTGTCCACTAAATGTGGTAAGTCAGATGCCTTCTAGGAGCCAAGTGGGTCAACAATGAAACCATAATCTTACAATACATGGGAGACAGGGCCGCTAGAAATAGCCATGGTGTTGAAGACACATTCGGAAGGAAATGACTTGGCAGGTGTGGACAGGAACTTATTAAGAGCAAGTTGTGTGGCCAGGGAGGGGAGAGAAAAGGAGCTGGTCTTGCCTCTGCCTTGGGCGCTCTCTCTTTCTGGCTCCTTTCTCTTTCCACCGCCCAGCTGCACCACAGTCCTGCTCCTTTCTTTGTTTAGTCTAGCTTATTCTGGGTCTTTCCCTCCATTCCCACCTAGGTTTCTCTTAACAGAAAATAATTTGTAAACAATAACTTAGGGAAATATTTATTTAAAAAAAAGTTTTAATTCTGTGTGCTTAATTTAATAGCATATGGGTTAAATCTCTTTTTGCCCTTAAAAAAAAGCTCCATTTGTATTTCAGTGTGTTTACATTATATACATGTACATATACAGTTGTACACATATACATATTTTTTATGGGCTTCCCAGGCAGCTCAGTGGTAAAGAATCTGTCTGCCAGTGCAGGAGACATGAGTGAGATCCCTGGGTTGGGAAGATCCCCTGGAGAAGAAAATGGCAATCCACTCCAGTATTCTTTGCTATAAAATCCCATGGACAGAGGAGCCTGGCAAGCTACAGTCCATGGGGTTGCAAAAAGGCAGACATGACTTAGTGACTAAACAACAGCAACAATAATGTTTAAAATACCAGACAAATATAACAAATAAGTGACAATCTCAAATAGGAAATCTATGTCCCATTAGGGCAAAAGAAGAAAGATGAGAGCAACATCTGATAACGTAATTAGCACGATTAGGGAAACATCCACAGAATTTACGCTGCAAGGTAAATGTACTGGGAAATACCCATGCCTTGACAAGTGCTGCTGCTGCTAAGTCGCTTCAGTCGTGTCCGACTCTGTGCGAACCCATGGACGGCAGCCCACCAGGCTCCCCCGTCCCTGGGATTCTCCAGGCAAGAACGCTGGAGTGGGTTGTCACTTCCTTAGTCTCTTGTAAATAAAGGAGAGAAGATATTCTCCTCTGATTCTTGAAGAGATTGTTAAGCATCTGCAAGTAATTTTTGCAAAGTTCTTATTGTTCCACTGCTTTGATTCATAGTTATACCGTTGCAGAGGAAAGACAGATTAATAGGAAATAAGTATACATGTACATTTAATATAAATTTTGCATGACGCAGGAATCTTTATAAGGAAATGAAGAGCCAAAGAAACAGATCAGAGTGTTTTTGCTAGGACTGATGAAGAGTGGACAGCCATGGAAGAATATGACAGGTTAAGAAGTGTGAGGTGAATAGAGGAAACGGGGAAGCCTCTAACACCTGCGTGTTTGGATTCTTCTGAGAGTTCCTTTGTCTTCTCGGACAAGGATCCTCCTCCCCAGGTACAGGGGGGATGCTGATCATGTGAGGGTTTTAGGCCTGTTTCAGTGGAGAAGGACAGCGAGAAGGTAAGAGTGAGGCTCCTGTGTCTGTTTTCTCAAAATCCTCCAACTTAAAATGTTCAGCATGCCCAGGTGCCATATTTGGGAGTAATGTGTCCTGAATCCCATCACTACTTTTGAGAAAATGGATTTTTAAATTCCAGCGAAACTCGTTAATTATTTTGAGGGAAGTAGCAGTTAGAATGCTCTCTTCAGTTCCTCCTTAAGCAGCATGTTGATTTTTCAATACTATAATATCTATAGTATATTCTCTATAATTACTCATTTAGGTCTGAGGTAATTATTATTTACATTATTTTTACTTTTTCTGCAATATATAATCTGAGAGATGGTATGTGAAAAATTATCATTCCTCAAATCCTGGAAGAGACATGGGGAAAGATAATTTGATAATAAAAAATAACTACTTGTGCAATTTACTTTTATTTTACAATTTATTAGAAATTAAGAAAAAGGAACAACTTTAAAAGATTGAGGTCTTTTTTTCTCTAAGAATAGACTGTACTTAGGATTGTCATAAACTTGGCAAATCCTTTTTTTTGCAAGATATTAAAGGCCGTTTGTTTAAGGGAAGCTTGGTGTGCTACAGTCTATAGGGTCTCAAAGAGTCGGACACAACAACTATAAACATAGAAAGGGCTTTCCTGATGGCTCAATCGGTAAAGATTTGCCTGCAGTGCAGGAGACACAGGTTCAATTCCTGGGTCCGGAAGATCCCCTGGAGAAGGAAATAGCAACCCCTTCCAGTATTCTTGCTTGAAGAACTCCATGGACAGAGGAGTCTGGTGAGCTACAGTCCAAAGGGTTTCAAAGAGCCCAACCTGACTGAGGGACTAGGCACACTTGCAAACATAGAAAGGATTTCTAAATGCGTCAAATACGTCACAAAGTGTTTCAAATTTTCTTTTTTATTGGCCATAGGTCATTTTACTTTGAAGTCAATGTCAAAGCATCAAGGTAAAACTCAGGTTCTTCTTCCCACCCCGGTCTCAGCAAAATTATCCACATGTGCTTTGTGTATGAAATGTAAAAACTTACTTCTAAGTCAATCTACAAAGCACTATAAGAAAACAGAAAAACCTATGGTTCCAAAGGAGGATAGGCTTTTTCATCCTAAAAACTATTACAACTTCTCAAACAGATCATAAGATAGTAGAAGAGTTGGTTGGACCATTGGTTCATTTAGGGCCACTTTCTTTGGACTCTCTAGTTTCCTGTTCTATAAAATGAATCCTACCCATCATACATATTTAATGTGATTATTAACTGAAAAGATGTGAGGCCTCTTTATTAATTGTCAACAACTGAGCATATAGTTGCTAGCAGGGTGGCAACAATAGTCTTCTCATTTTTATAAGTGACATTTAAATCAGAAGTTTGTATCTAGTAGACTATCAATACATATGTGTGTGTGTGTGTATTTGTGGAAATAAACTGAATCAAAACCAATAGCATTTGAAAAAGAAGCAAAGGAATAGATAAATATAATGGAATTTGAAAAACAAAAAAGAAAATTAAAAGCTGCCTTATTGTAAAAGAAAATTTATTGCGACCTCATGGACTATATAGTCCATGGAATTCTCCAGCTCAGAATACTGGAGTAGGTAGCCTTTTCCTTCTCCAGGGGATCTTCCCAACCCAAGGGCTCAAGCACAGGTCTCCCACATTGTGAGTGGATTCTTTACCAGCTGAGATACAAGGGAAACCCAAGAATACTGGAGTGGGTAGCCTATCCCTTCAACAGCAGATCTTCCAGACCCAAGAATCAAACAGGGGTCTCCTGCATTTAAGGCAGATTCTTTACCAATTGAGCTATCAGGGAAGCCCCTATTCCAGAAATAGAAAAACTAAAAATGAATCACTTAAAATGTACTCAAATTCAAGATGTCACTTTTGGCTATAGAGAGAAATAAATTGAAATGAAAAAGAACTTGGCAAATAGTATGGCATCAGTGACTAGCCAAAATATATATATATATATATATATATATATATATATATATGAAGGAACAATTTATGAAAAACATATCAATGTTTATATATAAAATAATGAAAGTACTTCAGAGAGCAATCCTGGAGAAAGAAAATAACACATGATGATGGAGTTGGAGGTAACGGTGGTGATGGGTATTTGATTTGAGTTGGTATTTTTCCAAGCCCAAGTAGGAACACAACACTAAGTCAGCTTCTGTTTGTTATCAACCCATTTTGCACCTGGAAGACAAAAAGAAAATAACTATTACTTCAGAACACAGGGGGAGTATTCCAGAGAATTTAATACCATATCATGTAAATCTCTGCAGAGGGAAAAATCTGCTATGCATCACTTAAAGGCAAGAAACATGTATGCTTAGATAAATTATCCAACTGGTGATTTGTGGGAGGAAATTTTTCCTGGAAAGATTTCCTTTTAAATTTTAAAAGATAAAAATTTATCACCAGTGTTTAGACCATTTTCTAAGAAGTCAAAAAACAATCGGCCACAATGCTAATGCTGTTACTCGAATGCATACTAAGCATACATGTAGTATATGTGTATTTCTAACTTAAATTTTGTTCCGGTGGCTGTCAGACAAGCGTTCAAAGATACCCCTTTTCTCTTCTGATCCCGTCTTCCCTTAGTGCTGCTACTTTCCATCTGTTCCCATCTCTTCTGTCCTTTGCTGCTTGTCTGCGGTTCCTGAAAAACCCAGAGCAGGAAACAGAGGTCTTAGGGTTGGAAGGAGCCTCACATGATCACCTAGTTACCCCTCCCCTACATCATTCTCCACATTTCACTGGTTAGGAAACTGAGTCCCAGAGAAATTCAAGAACTTTTCCAGTGTCACACAGTTAAGACAAAGAAAAAATGCCACCCTCTGCTACATCACCTCCTTCTCTTTCCTTCCAGAATTTATCACTGTCAGAAATGACCTAATTCACTAATTAATTTACATACATATCGACAGTCTTCAAATACTAGAATATACATCCAAGAATTTAAGGACCTGAACTATTCTTGTGTCCTCAATGCTTAATGTCCATTACATCATAGGCATTCATTGAATAATAAACTAGAATATTGGTTTCTTGTTTCCAGTGTATAATTTTATAAACTCTACCAAATTATCCTATGAAAAATGGTATAGGATAACTAAGGACATCACACCTGTTCTAGCTACAGGTCTGTCATAAACATGAGCCCAACTGATGCATTTTAAGCTGCAAAAATTTCTGTTGAGTATTAATGTTTTCAACTCTTTGACATGTATAAGTGGCTTATGCTTCTTTTACATGCTCCAAGGAAGAAGAAAGTCCATGAAATGTGTTCATTTGGTAAGCAGATACTGCTGGCCACTCAATGGATACTCATCCTCACTTCATACCCTATAAAGAGAATTTTAATTTAATTGGAAAGTGGCAAGGTACCTAGAGTCTTTTCCTTTCTCTTCCCACTGTTCTTTCTGCTTGAGACAGACCAGATACTTGAAACAGCCTCTCTCTTAGGGCCACAATATTACAATTTTGAGATGTTCAGTTCAGTTCAGTTGCTCAGTGGTGTCTGACTCTTTGCGACTCCACGAATCGCAGCACACCAGGCTTCCCTGTCCATCACCAACTCCTGGAGCTCACTCAAACTCATTCCAATGAGTCAATGATGCCATCCAACCGTCTCATCCTCTGTCATCCTCTTCTCCTGCCTTCATTCTATCCCAGCATCAGGGTCTTTTCAAAAAAGTCAATTCTTCGCATCAGGTGGCCAAAGTATTGGAGTTTCAGCTTCAGAATCAGTCCTTCCAATGAATATTAAGGACTGATTTCCTTTAGGATTGACTGATTGAATCTCCTTGCAGTCCAAGGGACTCTCAAAAAGTCTTCTCCAACACCACAGTTCAAAAGCCTCAATTCTTTGAGATCTTAAAGACAATGAAAAGTACCCAGATGCCCATTGGGGTCTGGAGCCACAATTCCAGTTCAGAACAGTTTCCTGCATGATATAAATAAACCTCTATCCATTGTTTGCTGGTTTTCTATTATTTGCTGTCAAATGCTGTTCTAAAAATAATGAAGAATCATTTGCTGAACATACTCTAGAATTCTGTTATTTTTAGGATTCTAACACGATAATACCATATTCTCCTCAGACTCACTGTGCTCATTCCCTCAAATTATACTCATTTTCACAAAGAGTTAGAGGAACGGAAAAAATTTGGTAAGTCATATTTGTAGATTGAGAAGAAAAGTGAAAATAAATCCAATACCATTTTAGTCTACTTTCTCCAATTTTTTTCTTCAAGTTACCAGGCTTCTTTGAGTTCCTTCCTTCACCTCTTTTTCTCTCTAATCTACTCTTATGTTCATCTTCTCTCTACAGAGCAAGTCTCCATTATCTGCATAAATTAAGTATGAAATGCAGTGAGAGAAGTGGCCTGCACCAAGATCTGTATCCACAGAACAAAGGAGCCTCAGG